>OX387606.1:3000000-3210739 GCA_947568835.1 Protonemura montana | reverse complement strand
CGCAGAGGAAGCACGATTTCGTCAGCGACGACGGCGGCTACTATCACGCGGAGAGTGTGAGACTAAAGAGGTCTCCTAGTTTTAATTCCTGGGACACATAAACCACCGAACGGTTTGGCGTGTTGGAAACACCGGTTCTCATGAGATCACCGAAGTTAAGCAACACTGCGCTGAGTCAGGTATTGGATAGGTGACCATCATACACATGACCAGTTCTGTTCGGGAGAGAGGTTGGAGAGATGAAAGTTAGTACAGCAACTTCACTCGCCTTGCTTATCAACCTCTCGATAGCATGGATTTGTGGAGGAATCCTGCTGTTCGCGTTGTACCGTCCTTCTGAAGGGACGTTAAGTCTGTGGTCCCCTTGGTGCTCTTCGACAGGAGTAGGCTTCGTGGCGGCACCGGATTTACCCTCCTCCCTTCTAGGCTATGTTAGGTTCATCATCATCCTCATCATCATCCACTCATTCACCGACGCCATTAGACTAGTACCTCAGGGCCAGTCGTCAAAACAGTGCGTCGTTAAACACCACAAATCAATCAATCAATTCCTGGGAGAACTCCCCGGTCATAACGATACAAGATGCAGCTTACGGTTTTGCTGGATATCGTAGTCGAGGACAAATCTCTCCCGTCGTGACGTGATTGCCGTCGAGTTGCCAAATTTGCTGGGATAGAAACCCGTTTGGTGCACATGTCCATCTTCTGTCTGACTCCATGACGCGAAGCGATGTTCAATCGTGGTTCAATCTATCCACTCATTGAGAACATAACAGAGTTTTATTTATGTGAACATTTTTTGTCTTTTCTTGCATAGTTCGCATATTTACCATTTTGCCTGCTATCTGCTTAGGCGAATGTATAAGAGTTAATCGTTCCTTAACACACATTATTGCCGAGGGTGTTAAGTCGGTTTGGAAACACATGGAGATTATCAAAGTTAAGCAACACTGCGCTGGGTCAGGAATTGGATGGGTGACCACCGAATGGTTTTTCGTGTTGGAAAAACTGGTTCTCGTAAGATTACCGAAGTTAAGCAACACTGCACTGGGTCAGCTGTAGGAGAGGAGGGCATCGAACTAATGCCAGTTCTGTTCGGGAAAATGTTTGGAAGATAGTACAACTTCACTCGTCTTGCTTATCAACCTCTCGACAGCATGGATTTGTGGAGGAATCCTGATGTTCGCATTGTACCGTACTTTGGGAGGGACGTTAAGCCGGTGGTTCTCTATGTACTCGTCGACAAGAGTAGGCTACGTCCTGGCACCGGGTTTCCCCTCCTCCCCTTTTAGTCTAGATTAATTCAAACATTGTCCTCATAACCATTCACCCATTGAACGACGCATGCAAATCAGTGCCACAGGGCCCGTTGTAAAAATAGTGCTTCGCTAAACATGACAAATCAATCAATTAATCATTTGAGCTTGGTGAAACTGTCTTGGGCCCATCAGTACTTTCGAGGATCATGACAGACAACCCGACCATATTTCAACAGAATCAAAATATTCACAATAATGGCAAGTATCATGACATGTAATTATTTTTACAATGGAAAATAAACAATACAAATACAAAAATACAAATACAGGTTTCTGCTTTAAAGACTTTGTCCTGAACAGAAATTTTTATTTAGCAGTCACGAGTCTGATGGAGTCGCCTGGGAATGATCTTCTTTGGAATCGATAACAGCTCCAAGATTTCTCATTAATCTCCACTAGATTTATCTTTTATTTGAAAAAAAAAAACGGTCCATTGGATCTCTGCAAAGAGAGTTTATCCATGGTAAGATGATTCCTTATCACTGCTCTCTGAATAGACTAGTTTCCAACAACCCTTGCGGTGAAAAAAGACTTTGATGCCAAGTGGCACTGGTCTAAAGGCCTCGGTGAATGAGTGGAAGGAGTGGATGATGATGAGGATGTCAGTGAACCTAGCCTAGATTAAAACTCCGGTGCAGGCGAGTAGCCTATAACTCTTATCGAGGGGACCACCGGCTGAAAGTACCTTCCGATGGACGGTACAACGCTAACAATAGGATTTTTCCACAAATGAATGTTAATGAGAGGTTGAGAAGCAAGGCGAGTGAAGTTAAAATTAATTTCATCCCTCTGACTTCTCGGGCGGAAAGTTTCAATCATATGTGTATGATGGTCACCCATCCAATACCTGACCCAGCGCAGTGTTGCTTAACTTCGCTGATCTCACGAGAACCGGTGTTTACAACACGACAAACCGTTTGGTGGTCACCCATCCAATACCTGACCCAGCGCAGTGTTGCTTAACTTCGTGGTCGCACGAGTAACGTTGTTTCCGACGCTGCGAATGGCTCTAGAGCATATTTGTATGTTAAAGTAATTCTCTCACAGGATAGACTGTATCAGATAAACAAAATATCAGTGAATGTAGAAGAAATCTTATTTAAATTGCAAACGCTTGCAATGCGCGGAGTATTTTATTATTATGAACACTATAACCGTCTCAAAAATTGATGCCCAAACGGGGACTCAAACCCCGATCTCCACCTATCGCGGGTGTTGCTCAAACACATTGAGCTACTAGGAGGACACTGACTTCAAGTGCCTTTTTAGACTTTTTGAGACATTTTGAGTCTCAAAAAGTCAGTGTTCATGTAGCTCAATTGGTTAGAGCAACACCCGCGATAAGATGGAGATCGGGGTTCGAGTCCCCGTTTGGGCATCAATTTTTGAGACGGTTAAAGTGTTCATATAATAAAATATCGGCGAAATTGCTACGATAAGAAAGGGCACTCACTACTCTTCTCACGGTGGCATCTCTCCCCTAGCCGCCCTAGGGGAGTAACATTGATCAAGGCGATGTCGTGGAGTCGGGCACCCCGTGCTACATGCGCTACATACATATCTCCCAGGATCCAGCATCACGTCATGCAAGTGAGCTATCTTGACCTCTTATCGGTCACGTGGTCTTACCTGAACGGAGTCCTTTGTTCGCCACACCTGTGCAGGCGGCTTCCACCCTTGGTGTTGCGATAGTGTGGAAGGCAACGGCCCTATGTTTGGCCAGGACGCGAGCGTGTCAACATGATACGAGGACAACGTCGTTGGTGGTGATAAAACGCCCCAGCCGTGCGCGCGTCGCGCTTCCTGCACTTCGGTTTGATTTGTGGCCTGTTTCTCGACAAGAAGGGACGTGCGCAATGTTGGCTGACAGCGTCGTCGTACAGGGTACCCTCTCAGGAGGTTATTCCACCTTCTGGACTGGAGGCACACGTAATATTATGCTTATATTTATACATTAGAAAGATCTGCTGGAAAGTATGATTGGCCCTTGGTCTTTGGAAGTACAAATTGAGTTTATGAGAGAGAAAGTCGTTGGGTAGTTCCATCTATAGAGGTAGCTGTCACTGAATGTAGGCCAGTTCCTTCAGGAGTTACATCCCTTGCTGACAGAACATGATGATACGTTCAGCTATCCTGAACCATTATTGCTCGGCAAAATAACACATCCAGGGAATTATATCGGAACGCATTGCAAATGTTGGAGATGCATTGGATTGATTGATTTGTGGTGTTTAACGACGAACTGTTTTTTACATTTGCCCATGCGGCACTGGTCTAATGGCGTCGGTGAATGAGTGGATGATGATGAGGATGGTGATGAACCTAACCTAGCCTAGAAGGGAGGGGGGGAAAAACGGGGCCGCCACGTAGCCCACTCCTGTCGAAGAGCAGGATTCCAAGATGCACTGGACTACAGGAGATTATGTTAAACGCACTACAATCGTTACCATGAGAAATTTCTGTCAGGAGATTTTCACGAAACACCAGCGCCATCATGCTTGATCGCTTTCCACGGCACAGAGCACCACGTGATCCATCGTGGCCGTGCTTGCAACCAAGACAAGTGAGTCAGACAATTGTGCGACAGCCGGTAGCCAGTGGCCGGTATCCGTGAACAGTGTGCAGCGATACAGTCTCCAAGCGGCCGTGGCTGGATGCTGCGATCTCGGCCGCCGTGACCTCGGACTGGTTAGCGAGCCGTCGCCCGGTAGCTAACAGCCAGTTCGTTGCGTGTAACGCAGTGGCTACTCACTGTTCGCGTTGCCATAGCAACCGAGCGATCGAGTCGGCCCTCTGTCACTGCCCCGGTGAAATATGGCCCAGTCGAGAGCAGCGTCGTAGCGGCGATTGCGTTTATACGGTCAATAATCGGCGAGAAAGGCTGACCAGTTTAGAAAAGTTTGGCGATAATGGTATTATGGCAGATCTTGAAAGCCCCGAGCACTTGAAAAGGCATTAGACATCTGGCTCCGCAGCCTTTGATAGAAGTGACTCGAGCCTGTCGACTCCCGAAATGGGAATGCTAGAGATTCGTTTAGGTTGTCATGGAGTCGAGACTTGGCTGCCATGGGCGCCTTGGTTGCGTTGGAGACTAGCAGATGGTCGGGGTTCGAGCCTCGGCCAGACGGACAAGCCTCGCGGTTGCTGGGACAACGCCCGGCGACGCCCACGCAGTGTCATGGTGTCCGTTGCAATGGAGCAGGGCTGGAAAATCCGGAGATACCATGGCATAGATGGAGTTAAGCAACAGGGTGCGAGACTGCGTGTCGGATGGGTGACCCAAGTTAAGCAATACAAAGTCCGACCACTTTTCAGTTGGATACCCACATTTCTAGACCCCTGTCTTCTGGACAAGGACTCAATCAACCCCTGACAGGACCAATTTGTGCAGGAATCTTGCTATTAGTGTGACACGTCTGAGCGGCAATCCTCTGGTATCGCTCGACACGAAGAAACTAGCACTTCGGTAGCCCTTGTTAGCGAGTGATTGATAAGTCGTGTTTAACGACGTATTAGGCACAAATAAAACGTTCCCGTGATCTCTCCCATGCGATCGCACGGCCACTGGGACCGCCAGGAATGCGATGCGATCAAAACGGCTCGCCCCATCTCATCGATAGCTACCCCGTGCGTACCGATGAATATTCAACGGGGCCGTTTAACCCGCAAGCCCGGGAGCCGCTACCTGCACCGCCCGCCGAGAGGGTGGCTCGCTAATGCGCAGGTGCCCCCGTGCACTGCCCCGCAGGCTATAAACTCCAATGGACCGAGGGGTCGAGATCTGAACGCGATTAGCTGCATACATCATTGTTGTGATCGTCAATTTTAAATGTGTGTTGTCTCTTTTTTTTGTCCGCTGCGAGTAAAGGTTTTCTTATTGGCTTAGAAAAGCTATTTACATGACAATATGATTTTGAAGACGAGATCCTTATTCTTTTGTGCGTCGTTAATAATTCTAGATGTGGGCCGGGCTGAGAAGGAGAAAGATACAATGCAGATGGCGTGATCATCTCGACCGGCGAGGCGATCGGTGTGCCGTGCTCAGGGGTCGAGGGGGCGTGCCTTCTCCTCGCGGCGGACCGCGAGACACACTGATGCGTGAGTGAAACAAATAACGAGCGACGACACGGCCAGGCAGTGATGCTGGTCGTCTTCGTGCATGGTGCAGTGGCCGTGGACTTGGAAACCGGCCCATTGGGTAATCAAGTAGCCAGATGAACGCTCCGATGCATCCAACGTGCAGTGGATACGGGATGCGGGAGACGGGTTGCAACGGACGATGCAACTCCAAGCTGCCGTGCTTCCCCCCTTCGCCCGTCCCGCTCGAAGAGCAACAAGTACTGCAGTGTGCGCGTTCACCATCCTCGCCATTTGCCGCCTCCCGGCACGCGTCCTCGACGCCGTCCAATCGCTACACGCTGGACATGGGCACTGGGCTAACGATTGCAGTTTTTGCGAACAGCTTGCATGATTTTTTTGACCACAAGGACTTGCGAACTGGTGGCGATCTCGGTAGATTGGCTAGTACGGAGTCAGGTAAATATTTGAAGAAAGAGCTTTTCGAGTCTGTTTCGAGCTCTAGCTGACGACGGCGACGTTGAACGCGTGGTGCGAAAGGAGCACGGACGGACAGAGGACGCCGTCATGTTGTTGTTGTTTGGTCCACGTCGAGCTAACGTAGTACGCTTGTCGGTTGTAGCAGCTCTCGTAGCCAAGGTTACGCGTCGTCTCCCCCGGCTCCTTCCCTTCGTCGTTCCTAGAGATCGCGGGCCAGCATCCCGCGTTGCCAGTTTGTAGCGCAGCGAAGCAGTGTTGACATATTGCTGCTGTAGGAGACTACGATGCGGTTCGAGTCCGGTCGGATTCGAAGCCGGTACCGTGGACCGACGCTAAGCTTTACGTTTTGGAGGCGACGAGAAAATTGGAAAAAAATTAATGTGTTTTTTATGCCCACTCCAATTAATGCACCCGATTGCTAATCTCAGTACCGAATTGCATGCGCTCATAGATGAAGGTTTCGTGGTATTATGATGACTTGTGTTTCTGTACTAGCTTTTTACTGCACACACAGGTAATGAGCTAATATTTAAAGCTCGCTTTTGATGGCCAATTCCCTTCTCCGTTATTAAGTGCCATACCTACGAATATTGCAGGTAAACATGGTTCCAATGCCATTCAGCCATACGATACGCGTTTATCTACGCCTGCAAAAAGCACCATCAACTCAACGAAAACAAATACCAATGTAACGAGTCTTAAACAATTGCATTACAACGACGACCTTTCAATCTAAATGTCCTACAGTGTTTTATGGCTGGCGAAATATCCCAGTTTGTCGCGTGGTATCCCAATCATCACGGCGACGTCTTGTTCTGGAAACTCCGGGAAGACGAACGGCGAAACGCTGCGCGTCGATGTCGATAAATCAGTGTGCAGGTTTTGAGTGGCACGTTGTGCTTGCTGTGCTGTTTGCTGTCGCACGCAAACACAGTTGTCTTGGAACAGCAGCAAGGTGGATGGCGACCTAGTGACCTTTGCGCAGTCCCACGATTGTGCGTAAGCACAGTTTCTGATGTGTGGTAAATGGCGCGCAAATCTCAGCGCTTGCGCCGTCAGAACAGCACTGCAATGTCAGCAAGGTGTTTTGTAGCTCGCAGCTTGTTTTTTTTTGTCCTCATAAAGAGGCGTTTTTTTGTCGCCGAACCTAATTACTGTGTTGATTGTTCTCGAGAGCATACGCTTCCTTGACTGGCGACTGACAGCTTGTCGCGAGCGTTCGGCGAATGTTTTGGCGTTCCCAAGTTCTGTCTGAGGAGGAAATTGCATTGGGAATGAAAGAAACTTTTTAAAAGTTGTTGATCCAAGGGTGACAGCTTTCACTCTTATTTGTAACAGCATTGGGTTTCCAAATCTAACCTAAAAACCCAATACTAACAAACATTTATTGCATAACTCCGGGAAAATTAATTAACTTCTTACTGACATTCAAAACCCAGTTTAAAATTGCATTTTTTAAAACTAGTGCTAATTGGTTGTAGAAAGTAAACATGCATGAGAGTCTTAATACCATAAAACGTTGCAATTTCTGGGTCTCGAGGGCTGGGAACAGATGAAAAGGAAATGTCGTTGAGTTTGATGTTTCCTCAAGGACCTTTAAGACACTGGAATAACTATCACTGCTTTGGTTTCTTGGACGATTGGTACTCCCATTACGGCAATGCTAGAGTTTCTTCCAGAATCTAAATTGCACAAATTCACAAATAGCTGCTATGAAAAGTGTGCAAAATGTTTTAACTACCATGTTAGTGATTTCAAATAAGTAATAGTCCCGCCCATTAGAATGGTGTGTACCGTCAATTAAAGTCGTTTGGACACATTGTCATCCTGCTAGTTTGTCCAGCACCCCCCCTCGCCGAGGTAACCGGACGGACAACAGGGTGGATCTTCCGGTCCGGTTCCAGTTTAACAGTTTCCCATGAGAAGACAATCCCCAAACACCGATATTAAACCATTTGCTTGACGATCGTTAAAGCGCTTCCTGACGGCGTAAAACGGTTTCCCCGTGGTCATCTTGATTAGGGGTGGCTGGATTCGGCAGGGACATACGTCCTTCGACGGCCAAGGGTTGGCTCTTATTGCAATAAAACGCCAAGGGATTTGTTTACTATGGGAGTAAGCCGGTCAGCACTGCTCGAAACGAGCACGCAAAAGCATGTTTTTGTTCAAAAGCTCAGCTAAAATAGAGGGCTTTGGGTTAGTAAATCGGATACTGCCGCGCGGCTTGAGTCTTGAGGGGGAATGCTCCATCTGAGCTAAGTACGCCACAAAGGAAAGTATTTATGTTGTTCCGCATTGTGCAAACTTGAAAACATTTTGTTCGATCTCTTGCAAATCTTGTAAATATTTAAGAAGCAATCAATGGCGCCGGGTCGGCGTACACTAAGCTGAAGCTCAAAGGCGCTTGCACTTTTTCTAATCTGCGGCTAGCTTTGCTAGCATTGGATATATTATTTAAAACACAATAACATTGGGGTGAAAGGTTTCGACAGAGTACCAGCGCTCATGTTAAACGCCTGCTACACATGGTAACGGTTTTGACCACCTTAGAGTGGTTGCGGCCGACTGTTTTATCAAACCTCTACAGTTAAATAATGACGACTGAAAATATCGATAAATGTATATCAATCGTTTGAAGATTTTTTAGCCGGTAATCTGCGAGAAATAACGAAAAGAACGACTTCATTCCCAAATAGACGGTGATTTCGTCGATAAAAGTGCTGAGACTCTGAGTAAACGTTTACATTCAATGACAGAATTAATAAATCCGCGCCAGTACACTTTGATGAACAGTTCGCGGCGCCGGGGCGCTCTTTGATGGCGGCGTCGTTGTCCGTGTCGACTTCTGAATGTTAGTTCCAAGCTTTCGAAACACTTCAGACGACGTTACCTGAACTCGATAGGGAACTTTTTCCAATCCACTTCCAAATTTCTCTGTGCGTTTTGTGCCAGAAAAATAAAAAAAACGCCCTCCCAACCGAAGGTTATATAGGTATTAGAATCTCTGCTCCAGACGGTCCTTGCTAGCGATCCTGGCCAGGTGTCACCATGAGAGGCGTCGAGCGACCTTCGTGACGACGACGATGGTGGTCCTCTGTAATCCCATCACAATCCAGCGACGCGGCGACAATGTCGAGCGACGAATGGGTATGCAAAGAAAGCGTACAATTCACCACGAATCTTTTATGCCACGTCGAGTCCTAGATGTTCTAGTTTCATAAAAGCCTCGATCTGGAATCCAAAGCTCAAAACTATTCACGACACAGAAACGGTTTCAATCCTCAGCGGGTCACTCCATTGCTTTGTGGTTTTTTTAAAGACACAAATACTTATCTATAAACATATGGATCAACTTTACATGGACCGTCGTTGTGGAGTCGCCTTCAAGACATATTGAAGCCGTTAGGCACCGAACGAAATGACTCATAAATCCAGCAACCCCTATCACTGGTCCTAACGGCCGGTCGTTAACATCGTCCACGGCCTTCTAACGTGCTCCGCTCAGGGATGGAAGTCGCCCGACTGCTCGTAAAGAAGTCACTCTGCAGACACGTAAATCGGCCTCTTACGCTTTTATCGTCCTGCTCTTGATGAGATCCGGGGGGAGAGTTTAGTTAGCTTCTGGCTCACGATGGTCTGTTGGACGAAAGTCTGCAGCCTTAGAGAAAAGAATACGGGATGCAGCTTCTTCGAATGTCTGCAGCTCGTTTTCACGGCGTACAAGAATCCGAAATCCGAACCCGTTGACAATCTCTGTCACGCGGAAACGATTTCAAACCATGGGAAACAGTCGCAAAACGCTGGCCCACGGCTTCTTGGACGCATGAGTGGTAGGTCCATTTTTTAAATGTATTGAGGAGTATACTTTGTTACGCCTTGAGATGCGAGAGTCATGCTGTGAGATTATAGACTACAGATTTATTTTGTTCTGTGGTGGAACGGTTCAAAAGAAGGTAATTTCAAAATTTTCGAATATCCGCCAATCCTACGGAGATTTTCAAGGTCCAAGTCGAACAGAAGAGAAAAGCACCCTACACCTCAAGGCGGACAGACTCTAGTTGATTCCCAAACAACAATCCATTCATCGAACACAATCGTTCCATATTTTATTTGTAGAGCATCTGCAGTGGGTGTCGTACAGGTACCTGCTGTACCCGAGTATGCCTGAAGACTTGCATTCGGGGTGACGAGATGTCCGACGGCCCTCGATACGTCCGGGGCAAAAACAAGTGACCTTTGTGCGCGTAGGACGCAGCTGTTTCGCCCGGGCCGTGGCCAGGCCAGCAAAGGGTGCACCTCGTGGGAAGCTTAGATCCTCAGCCCGGTCGAACCGGCACGTAGCAAATCCATCATCGTCTTCATCTGTCTATCTGCCCTCTACCTAAAGATTGGTACAGCGGCGGTCACGGCATCTTGGATAAGGCACATCCTGGTGGCAGTGGCCGTTTTGGTGACCACAAGATGAGATTCATACGCGGCCATCTTATCTCACCGCAGGCCAATCAGAACGCCTGAAACATCATATGGAACAAATTAAAAGTTAATTTTCCTGTCTCTGATTGCGTTTTGGCCTGTCACGTACCAAATTGTTCCGCTCCTGTCGAAAGTGAGCGTTGGCCGGCCACTTTGAGACCAGATTGTTGTCAATTGTTATGAGCCGGCTTCCGAATGATTGGCCGCTGCGAAAGACAATCAAACACGCTATCAAATCGTAACGTACGCTCCCTGAGCATGCGCCTAAGCGAGAGAGCCGGTCAATTACTGAAGATGAAAGACGGTAGCCGATTTGAGTCTACGTAACTATCCTGAAGAAGCGCGCTCATAAAATCATTAGAGCTTCTCGAATGACTGCAATAAACCGTCAGCAGCGGCGTGGGGAAACACTGCAATGGTTTGCCGAACATTGTGGAGGCTAGCGTACCATGGGTCCGCGACAGATTTGATTTATTTCTCTATCTCTAAAGTGTATTCGTATTGATTGTATAGAAATGTGGTTCAAACTTCTTTGAACAGGTTTCTAATCAACAATCTTTATGCACCTGACAAATAAAAAGGAAATGTTTTACACCAGCAAGCTTGGAATGAAATACTGCGTTATTGAATCAATCGGCTTGTCACAAATTATGGCAAGAAGTCAATAAATCTAAATAGAGCGATTCAATTTTCCCATCTTTCTTTCATCTCGTGCCATCAGGGTCGCAACAGCCAATGCAAACCCTCCCTCAAGAACCCTTTCGAAACCTTCGCAAAACAAAGACACCGCGCTTTCGCAAGAGTTTTGCGCGACGTGCACACGCACGGAAGCAGCTGCACATCGCCAAGCACGGGACACGGCACACGACACCGAGTCATGCACCCAGGAAGCGCGACGCTCCAGGAAACAGGAAGGCGGTGACCAGGATGTTTGCGTGCAGCGATCGTTTGCCGAAGCGATGTCACTGCCGCCTTGATTCGGTCTTTTGTCTTTGCTTCCACGCCTCTTCAAAGGGTTGGCAATCTTTGTCTCCGAAGCACTATGTCTACATTGGCGTCGTGTCTTGAGTTTGAGGCAAATAACGTATAGCAAGTTAGACAAATAGAAGACATCGGAAAAATATGAACCTTTTTTCGAAAATAAACATAGAAAATCGTAAAACAGCACAGGTGTGTTTTTTGGAAACAAAATCCACTACTCGTAGGGATAAGAGCTTTTTTCAGTGTAATTTAGCTTGAGGTAAGTGCTACAAATGGGTGCACGAATGAGTGATTTTTTACGTTATAGTCTTGAATAGTATTTTTACATTTTTCATGATTCGAACCACCGACCTGTAAAAATGGTCAGTAAAAATGAGCACTTTTGGAGAGTGAACGTCCGGCCATTGCTTCTAATGGTTATTATACTAGAAGTGCTTTAATATATCGGTATAGAATGGTCAGTATAGATTTCCTTACGCTATGATGTAACGTGCCAAGAGAGATTGGAAAATTATCTTCACTTAACATCAGTGATTGACAGTCATTCAGAAAATGTCACATCTTTGACACACGATTCTTCAAGCGCGTAGATTTATCACGTGTACACTCTGCTACAAAAAACCAATGCCCAACATCCGACAGCAATTTCATTTTGAAAACCAAGCGATTGCGATCTCTCCTACCACCGCCTTGTTGATAGTCCCTTCTCGGAAACGCTAACGTCACATCGGATCGCGGCCGACTGGATACCTGTGCTTGCGATCCACTGCACACCGATCCGGGCACGTACCGGCTCCACCTTGTCTAACATCCTGCATCCTGCACGCGGTCGTAACACTAATCGCGTTCTGATCCTGATAACCAATTTCTCGTTATGTCGCGAGCACATAAAAGCAAACATCCTGACGAATGCAAATACAAGGGCTTAACAAACGACTCGGGACTGCGGTATGAATGTGACATGGCGTTGGAGGGTTGTAATTTGTCTGTCTGTTGGATGACTGATTGCTCTGAAGAGGGAGGAGACCACGGGGGGTAGTAACCCATCGGGTCATCGGAGTGCGGCCACTTGCAGATGCAGCGAGCGCTTGTTTTCTCAAGTTCGGGATGTCGGTTTGACGGTCCATTTGATTCGGCCACGGCCAATTTGACCGCGCTCTTCGTCTCGTTTGGCGACAACATAGAGGTGCCCTGCTGCTTTCATTTTGCAATAATGTGCTTCAAAACTCACGGCCTCAGACGAGTTTTTTTTTTGTGTTTCAAGGTTCAGCTGTTGTTTTTGAGCGATATTTGAGCAATATGAAAACTGTTTAATATCGCAGTTCTGGGAAAGATGTCATTTGAACATGACTGACCTTGCACATTTTTGTAAATGTGTGGACTTATGTCTACTTTATCCAACATTATCATCTAAATTCATTGATGAATTAAAAAATTTATGTATAAATTACTGGCTCAAATGACAACCGAAACAAAATAAATCAAATCGATCAAATCAAATGGTCTTTCTTGTGCCACCTGAGCATCCTAGAGGAATGGATAGTTAGGAGTTGGGATCGAAAACATAATTTTATTGCCAACAATAAGGAAAACCAAGAAAAAAATATAATTTCATTTCTCGACCACGCACTGTCCTTGACCATCCTTTTCGTCACTGCAGCCTGATGCAGCCACTTTGCACAATGGTGGCCCAACATTTCGACGCTGAGCCATTGTTTCGCGCGGTCTACGTGCAGTGCAAAGGGTTGGCGCGTATTGCATCGACGGGGCCGTGTTGGCCACGTAACACCTGCACAGCGGACTCGGGCCACCAGCTGGAACACAGATTCACCCAGCACCTGTTGCTTCCAACACGCACCCCGAGTCACGTCACGTGGGCTCACAGAGGGCCGTGATGGGACACGGAGAGGCGGATGTGTTTAGCGAACTTGTTCTTGTCAATATCAGATTATTTTTGTTTGAAAATTAGATTTCTCTCTAAAAAGTTCGTAACGCGATGTCTTGCTGTTTATTTCTTCAAAGAAAACTCATTTTGAAACTACGTTTTTAAAATCTTGCCAATTCCTTATACCCAATATCAGACTTAGAACGTTTTAGAACCCACTGTTTAAGATCTGTGCAAACATATTTTTTCCTTTCCCCCTTCTGGGCAAGGTTATATTCATCATCATCCATATCATCCTTATCGTCCTCATCCTCATCCTCGTCATCCTCATCATCATCTTTATCATCACCTTCTCCTTCACAGACGCCAGTTAACAAACGGTGCTTTGTTGACTCAACTAATCAACAAAAAACAGGCCCTAGAAATCGTAAAAAATGTCGTTAAAAAATCCCTCCCTAGGGTGAGTTTCAACGGGCACCACTCAGCCTCGGAGCAAACATGGCATCTAGGACACCGAGCCAGCAGTTCTACAACCACCACAGCCCTCTAAATTCGTTCCCAAAAATCCCACTGCCCATTGGATCTGTCAAACGTTCAATCATCGTCATCGCCACCGGCCCCTAGATCTCAATCTGCAGCCGCGTGAGATGGGTGCGATCTCAGGGAGCACCGACCGTCTTCGATCCAAGGGGCGGGGAAATCACGAGCGATCGGAATTGGGTTAAGGGCTTCGAAATCTGCTCTCCGTTAATTGCACCGCCTCTTGGGTCGCTTGGTGTGGAATGATCACGCCATCTGCCAAGTACCAACTACCAGCGGTGACTTGCGTTCGAGGAGGAGATAAGAACTAGGTTTGGTGGGATAACACTGTTTGAGATTTGAGGATGAAAATCCAAAGTATGGCCGTGTTTCCACAGAGCCGTCTGGAAACACTGGTACTCGTAAGATCACCGAAGTTAAGTAACAGTCCGCTGGTTCAGCCATTGGATGGGTGACCACCGAACGGTTTTGGAAACACCGGCCCTCGTGCGTTCACCCAAGTTAAGCAACACTCCTCTGGGGTCAAGTATTGGGTGGTAACCATCATACTTATCAATGCAACTGTTAGAAGTTCATAAACTTTCGCTCGCGTTGCTTATCAACCTCTCGACAGCATGGATTCGTAGTATCCTAATGTTGGCCTTCAGAAGGAATTTACCCAGTGTACTTCTTAGAACTCTTCAAAAAGAGTATGGCTACGTGCCGGCACCGGTATTCCCCGCCTCCGTTCTAGGCTAAACAAGGTTTACAATCACCCACTAATGACCAATGCGCCACATAGACCTGTTGCCAAGACAGTGCGTCATTAAACACAACAAATCAATCAACTAATGATTCTGCGTCAGGAACGTTCAACGACAGCTTCCAAATGGTCGCCAAACCACGGCTCGGATCCGTCGCATTGCACAGCTCGTGTATTGACATCTGTTTATTGACAATCCGTGTATTGATAATACGTGTATTGACAACCTGCACGGCAATCAAGATGTATTGACAGCGTGGCATATCTCGTATCTTTTTTCTCATCCAGGCCGACCTGTTAAAGTCTAGAAACCTCTAAGACTGTCGGGTCCTTGGTTCAAGACGGCTGCAAGACAGTTGCACGGCACCGCTCGTTGTTACGACACAGGTGTGCACTGGCAATGGGCGCTCACGTCTTTTGTTTCCCCCCATCCCGTTGCGAGATCGGCACGAGCACGGAATGTCTTTCTTCGAACTTCTACAAGACAGCTGCCGGCTCTGCCGGGGCTTTTTGGCGCCGATCTGTCCAATCGGTTGTTACCACGGCCACTGTGAACTATAATACTCACTCAGATTTCAGTTTCAGCAAATTTATTCGAATCCTCTCATGATATTATCGAATAAACACCTGACTGGATAATTATCTTTCCTGGACTCATTTTAGATAATTAATCGAAGACTAGCGCGAAACCTTTTACAGTGAACCCGGTGCCGTCACTTGGTGTTTCATTAAAGTTGGCCAACGCTTCGAATTATGATTTCAGCTCCAGTCCCCTTGAGACGTTGGTACAGATGTTCGACGGTGACCCCTGGTCGACCCGCGATAAGCGCTCTCTGCGATAGCGACGGCAACAAAACAAGTGCGAGGTTTCGCGTGGCGTCAGATCTGACGGCCACCAAGTTAAGTAACAGTGTTTCGAGTCGGGTGCTGGAGGGGTAACCCGAGTTAAGCAACACTGGTCATGTTCTATATCTAGGATGGGTGACCCTATAGTAAGTCAGTATAATTGATCCGAGTGTTCGAAGAGAGCCTGCCTGTTTACACTGCGTACCTACTAGTTCGACGAGTTGTATGTTCAGGTGTGGATAGGTCAGGGTAGCCAATAAAAGCCTCGCTTTGTTTATTTACGTTCAGATGGAAACCGAATGATGCAGTGCGCGCGCTCTCTGCGGTGCATCGATCTATTTACAGTGCATGACTCATGCGAGTGCAATAAAGGTCGAAACGAATCGCGCAGCAGAGAAAACAGACGCAGTTTTATACACGATGCACCCGATTTGTAGATGCACCTCGTGGCCATGGGTGCAAGGTCGCTCGACCCCCAAATATCACCCTAATTCAACGCACGCAACAATGCGACCCCCTAAAACCACCCCTGTCCCACCCCCAACCACGGCAAGATCTCCTTTCTTTGCCCCAAAAACGAGAACCAAAGATTAACAAAACGTCACAGAACAACCCTGCATCCATCAACCCCCGCGAGCGGCTTATCCTCGAATCGCTTGCCATAGAAACAGAAAACCACTGTGCAGCAGATGCACGATTGTATGTTCCAGGTAGCGGCCCCGAGGGACCGTGGTTTTGGCGGGAACGACCACGTGGTCGGGTCGGTGCAAACAGGTGGCCGACCGGTAGGGTGTTTTACCTGGTGCATCATCTGTTGCATGCATCGTCGTGGTGGGACCAGCCAAGGTTTGGGCAACGCGTCCCGCCAAGGTTTCGCCAGGGCTGACAATGGATGTTTTGTCTGCACACGATGGGGTACCCGTCGACGCCGTGGCTTGTGCAAATAGTGGATGTTTGTTTGAGAATTGCAAGGGAACGTGAGCGCTGGCTTCGCTCCAAGGGTAGGCGACGATGAGGCTTGGATGGGTGATCGATTTGGAGGGTGGAAACCGCGTTTTGGGAGACCGACATGAGCCACGGCGAGATCTTTGGAGGATTGCAGAGAGTGTGACATCGAATTTGTCATGGGCCTGGATTCCATCCTAGCTCACAGAGCTGTGGAGAAGGACCAATGGACGCCAAGAAGATGAAAAATTATGATGATTTTTGGCTGAAGTCGCGTCCGGAAGATGGTGGTCAATTTCTGCAATCATGAAGATTTTAAAGACATTCTACGAGTATTAGGGGGAAAAGCAGATTAAAATCAAAGCTATACATTACTTTTTATTGATAGTGAGTGCTCTGTGGCTATAGTCTAATGGGTGATGATGAACTTAACTAAAAGACCTGACGGAAGAAGGGTACACCCGGTGCTTCCGATCACCTTCTCGGCAAGACAGTCAAATTAGATCTGATTTTGAGATGATCATCAACATTTTTATCAATAAAAACGTCTGATTTTTGCCGACGCCTCCCCCTTGGTGCTGTCCCGAGGTCATCTTCGGCAGCTACCTGCCGCCACCTGCCACCCTGCTCGCGTCGTAAGGCGGGAAATCCGTGCGTCGGCGCGGAGGCTGCAGCTGTCTCCCGAGGCAGGGACAATGTTGTCTCCTTTTTGCCGCTCGGCAGGTACCCAACGCAGACAGGTGAGCGCCGAGAGGGTGCTGGTGCGGCGGCGGAGAGGCGTTTCGATGGCTTGGACCATGTGAATCGCGCTTGAAGTCCGATGCGCTGTATTTGAGGGATAAGGTTGAATTCATCGTTCCGTCTTTAAGTGCATTTACTTCTATTCTGCACGTGTATGTTCCAACTGACAGTTACAATTATTTAAAAAAATGATACAACATAAAAAAACTATTTGCAAGCAGGGCTTTGATTGTAAAGTAAAATCAAATGGAATAACCTCTGGTAAGTTAATGTAGATATATACTAAAACTCGCAGTAACGGCTCTGTATTTACTGATGAAAATGTTAGCTACTCTTTCTGCCACTTGTTCTCAGCCATTTTAACGAAATCTCGTAGCTATTCGCAGTGGTTTCCAGTCATCCAGCTCCTCAAGTATTCTTTTGAGCTGGACGCTACATATTTAACGTGATTGGTTTTCTGCATAAGATCAATGACAGTTAGTTCCAGGACTCCACAATATTCACAGGCCTAAACACACGCAACCCATCGGCCGAAACCCACACAAGATTCATGAACCAAATATGGTTACCTTTTGATGATATGTTGAAGTCTAGATACACAGAAAATGAAAAGAGGATCGGGTCCAGACAGCATCCTTTGGGCCGGGGGCAACCGTCCACGGCTACCTGACCGGCAACCGAACGGTACGGGTAGCCGGCAGGCTACGGGAATCGAACCCTCGACAGCAGGCAGCCAGACAGCCGTGACTTGACGAGGGGGAGGTTGTCGGTGGAAAGGTGAAACGCCCCAGGGTGCGCTCGCAAAATGGGCACCAGTAGACGTGCAATATCCGACGCCGTCGACCGCACGTTTTATTTGTTTATTGGTATATGAAAAAACTGGTGATAAGAGAAAATCCTTCCATACGTAGGAGCAGATTTGTGTGAAATGACAGGCGATCTTATGCCATCTGATTCTTAATATTTTATTCAACTAGAGAATTATATTACTAGATTATTCAACTTTCACGACAGAGACGCTACCGGTCTTTCTGGGCAGGGTCAAGCATGAACTGAAAAATCACTTCATCACTTCTCATTCATATTCAATCTATTGCTTAATAAACCGTTAAATATATTAAATATGTAAATACCAATTTATGCGAAGCCATTTTTTAGCTGTAACTATTCGTTGGAAGTCCTACCATTGCTATCACCACTGATATTGCATTCAGGAGTTGGTAGCTCTGCAGGGGACAGGTTCCGTCCTGGGACGTTCTCTCATAGGTAACTCTGATGATCTTACCAGACAATCTATTTCTACACATTGTTCGGCATTTAGCTGTCACACTTGTCATCTCGTTCACCTGAATTGTGTACTCTGTGAAATGTCTAGGCCATATCTGCGTCTTAATTCCAGAAACAATTCACCAAGCATACAAACCCACACAGATAAGACAATTTCCACACACAGAGAAATAATTACACAATTCAAATGAAGGCATATTCCCTACTCTGGCGTCCCTGCTGTCTGCCTTTTCATCAAATCCGATAAAAAAATCCACGTAAAACAAAAGCCAATTCCAAAAGGCACAACCGTGCTTTGTTTGAAGCCTTCCGTGAGTCTGATCGCTGATGCCATCACTGCCCCATCTGATACACGGGGCAGGCAGCGCCCGTTGGAGCCCCGCGGGCCCCTAGCACGGCTTCCAACGCGCCCAAGTCACGCACTCCCCCCCACCATCGTCCACCAAACCACGGCCCTCTGGCAAAACGTTCGGGAGTCGGCTGGGATCAGGGTAGCAAAACAAAGCACAAGCAGTTTAGCCAACAATAGATGTTTTATTCAACTTTCTTTCTCTCTCTTCTTCTTTAACTGGATACCTATCATCTCTAAATATATCTCTCTCTGCATGTTTCGCGCTTATACACCTCTATCTTTCGAGCACAACAATTCTGTACAATGTTTTTTCTGTTTACATATATATACACATATGTATATATGTGTTTAGTTACATTTCCAAAATACATTTTTTACCTTCGCTCACTTCCTCCTTCATCCGCTCTTACTACAGCGTGCATGTGTTTTTATTCTGTTTTGAGATCATTTCGTTGTAATACTACATCACAGGCTACACAATCAACTAAAAATTAGTCATTGATCCACATTATAATGATAATAATAATAATTGACATTACATCAATTACATATATGTATATATATATAATATATATATATATATACCTATAATAGATAGTAATAGAAATCTACTATGCACTAATATTAAAAATATATTTATTTTCGTCCCAGTAATGTGGGAGTGGCTTAGCTAAGAACCGGGAGATCTGCGCAAGTCTGCGGAGTGCGCTGTTAGCCCGCGCATCGCATTGCGTCGTCGAACAAGCGCGCGACGACGATCGAGCGTCGAACATAACATTACGAATCATCTTCGAGATGAACAAAAAAAAAAAAACAAAAACAAAAATACCGAGTGGAGCATTAAAATCAATTTGTACTTTTGCTTGTGGCTATAAATTCTTTGGAAATCGACTCATCCCGTGCTTTTTCGGCCAACTATAGCCATCTTCCCTCCTGCTGGCCTCTTCGGGACCACGGTCGCCACGGTCTTCGGTTCGGGTGACAGAAAAGCTTAGAGAGCCACTGGCTCGGGAGTGGCTATATCGTATCTAGCCGCCATGTTTTCACCGTGAAACGTTGGAAGGTACGACCGAAGCTTCCCCAACTATAACCTCGTTTCGATGCCAAATCTCACTCAGATTGAACCACGAGACTCAAGAAGCAGCAGCTAGGTTTACTGAAGAAGCTTCGTGCCAAGCTTCACATTTGCGATTCTCGTGGTGAAAACATGGCGGCCACTCCACCGAACCGAAGTGCGCGGAGAGCAAAGTGGACCGCGGCGAGGCAACAGGTAAATTTCCTATGCGTCAAATCCGCCAAGCGTCACAATTCAATTCCTGGTCTTTGTCGCGATTGCGTTTTGTTTCGACGCCGGCGCGGATGCCGATCGAAACAATGTATGTCCATCCACAGAGATCAGGGCGAAAAACAAAAAAATATATAATAATAATATGATTAAATCAGAGAGAAAAAAAAAACGCTTTTCTACAAAAGAATAACGAGAACAAAGGAAAATAAATTACGCGCAGAAGCTAGGCACCAGAGTGCGCCACCGAGGCTATGTTGGCAACCGTGAGCGGGACCGATCTAGTGCCTAGCTCACAATACGTGCTAAGCGGTGATTGGCAAGCGAATCTCAGCCAACCAGTTCACAAAAGTTTAACGGACCTGTTAACAACTACCCTAGCATTGCGTCTGCGCACGAGTCGGCGGTTACAGATACGTCAGATTGCCGGCATCAAAGAAGATCGAACAAATAAAAAAATACTAATTTATAGCGATTTTTTTTTTTTTGATTTGTTAAGTTGGTAACAACGAAAGCAGAGATGTCGCTAAATGGTTGCCTAGCAATCGATCGCACACAGCATCAGCTCGACTCGACGAGAGCGTCGCCTTGACGACGACGATGATTAACATGCGTTTTAACGGACCGTCAACTTTTTGAGCGCGTTCATTTGAAAATCGCACGCGTGTCCTTGAAAACTGAATCTAAATAACGTGACGCCGGTGACGTCACAGGAGACGCCGGCAGCGGCGGCGGCGGCGGCGTTTGTACATGCCGAGGGTTTGGAGATCGCACTGTGAGCTTGTTTGTGTTTGTTTTCACGACAGAGTGGAGACGTTCTAGCTGGGCGTCGAGCGCGCCACCTTGACGCGGGGCGTCCCGACGCCGGCCGACGTCGAGCACTCGTCGGTGACGGCGTCGCCCGAAGAGACGCGACGCTTTCGCGGCTTCTCTTTCTTCATGAAGTCTGCAAACAGAAGAAAAGCGCATCTGGTTAGACATTGTCGCAATTTTCTGATTCGACGTAACATTTTCAGGATTAAAACTACCATTAAAAAAATGGCCGACTCACAGCCTTCTTGTCACTTAGCTCTTATAAGTGAATGTTGGCTGGGTCAGCCATTTTCGCTGGTGGTTCATATCTATGAACTACATATGTGCAAGAAAGTTGAGATCACAAAAAATACTTCTAAAAGTTAGCTTTAGTAGCATAGTTCATGTGCTCTCTTTGAGTTTAAAATAAAGACTGATCACAGTATTTACATTTCTGGACAGCTGTTAACATATAAAGCTTAAACTCATCGCAATCGAGACCAAAAACAGATGACTCTAAATCTGAGGATCCTTTCCGCTTATTACAAAAAGAAAACGACCGAAACTCCGACCGCCAGGTGGTGGTAACGTGTGGCGCCTAGAAGGCGAACCCGTCTCGGCAAGCGATGCGACAAGTTCCACGACAACTCGTCTCCATAGGTCAGTGATTTCGCAAAAACAAAAACCAGTCAGTGTGCTGCAATGGCAGCCGACACCGTCACTCGCGACGAGTCGTAGAACCCAAGTCGCCGTGCCCGCTACGAGGGGGGAGGGCCGGGGGTACGGGACGTGGAGACTCATCTGCGAGTCAAATCCACGGGGCAGCGACTCGCATACTGATAGCCGTGTCCGGGGCCACAGGTCGTCGCGGACACGGGGAGCCAAGGGGCTGCAAACACTGGCCGTGGAAACAAATGATTGCTCGTACTCCAACAACGAGGGACGTCGAGATCGGTTTGCAGCATCGACTAATCTGCTTTTAATGTGCGCCCTGAGAACGTGATCGCCCACTAATCGGTCTCCACTGCAGGGTTGATCGTAAACACAGGGTACGCCGAGAGGGTTATTATTCATTTGTTGTCGAGGCCCACACGGTGAACGCGACCATCTAAACACATGGTGCCGGGCACAGCCTACGGGATCCCACGGACACGATCACGCCGATACCATGTCTTTAAATAATCAACGAAAACGACATAACGACGCGATGGTATCCACCAAGCCGAGCTCGCGCTCGAGCGCATTTAACTTTTAAAGGTTCGTCGTCGGGGCACGGCCGCGTATATCGTGGGACGCGGGGGCCAGGGAGACCGGGGAGGGATTTGAATGTTTGCTTTGTTTCTTTTCGCTGCCAGAGGGCCGAGTGTGAGAGAGACGAGACGATGACAACACGTCGTATCGCCGTCTCTGTCAGCCAAGTCACGGCCAGTCGAGCCCCACGGGTGGTCACGTGGTCATCGCGGCATCAGGGCGCGGTGACCCCAAGCGCGTCGAGAGAGAGAGACAGATGAGGAGTGATGCTGTCAATCGCGCTGCTTGCGTTGGTACCTCCGTGGCCGCTGCGGGCCATCACCATGGCAACGATTTGTTTGTTGTTGGTACATGATCGCGGCCGCTTTTCAAGGTTACTACCTCACGATGCGCTATACCAATGAGGACGCTGCCGAAGAAGACGGTTCCCGACCTGTCCGTGTTTTTAGCGCCTCCCTGGCGTCCTTTCCAGCAACGGTGTCTTCGCAGAGATAACCCCTGCCCGTCTTATGAGAGTTAGCATGGTGAGTTCGCTTGTAAAATCATGACGTTTCTGTGAGAATGGAGGTACTGGACGAGGTAATTCATCCTCGCAATGTCCGCATAGCCACACTAGGGACGGAAGAGGAATCAGATGCCTCATTATCTGGAAAGACAGCCGCAGGAATGCAAAGCGGAGACCGAGAGGACGCCGATGACCCTTCCGAAGGCCTCAAAGGGTGGCCGGCCATCGCGATTGTCCGAGAGGCTCGGCCCTCGTGTGGAATCTGCCGAGCATCATCGCGTCGTCGAAGAGTTCAACGGATCGCGCCAAGGCCCCGCGCCAGGGGAACGAACCCCGAACCACGCCGGCCCAGGGGCAAGGAAGGGCACGGAGGGGGCAGGGGGGGAGAGGGTACGCTTGATTGATTCACGCGATACGAGGATGCCAACGCGCGGCGTGACGCACGATGATACGGGGAGGGGGGGGGGGGGGGGGAGGCGTTTGTCGGTCCGCGTCCTCGTATAAGGGAGGCGACAGCGTGCCGAGTGATAGGGGTGGCTGATTGTGGGACAGGGTTTCAGTCCCACAGAGGATGGACACCGATACGGGCTAAGAACGCATCGACATCAGCTGCAAGTTCGTGACAAATGTCGTGTCTACGCACGAAGAAATTTGACCTGCAGAACACCAAGGGGTTGCAAATCTCATGGTCGCCAACCAAGGCGTTGAACCTGCGAACTCTCCTTCCGAGGCAGCATGAGCGATGATGAGTTCGATGAAGATCGCACGTGACCGGCATGAGCCTTATACCACTGTGGTCGAATGATCTCATGGTGCGCAAAAACCGTGCGCGGGCATCGCCCTCCGTCCAAGTCCATCGGCATCCGTGAGGGGCCCCGACGAGGTTTTGCGTGCCCGGCCCCACACGCAGAAGCCGGACTCGACTCCTGATCGGGGACCACAACAACAACACTCCGGTCGGCTGGCAGGATCGAAGCCATTGTGATGTCGAAGCCGCGGGCAGCGAGGTGAACGGACCCCGTCAAGGCTAGCCGATGAACCCGCGACCAGAGGACGTGCGCGTTGTGCGATGGACGCCGACGGAGGGGCGTTTCTCCAGCTTGGGGGTAACCGCGTCTTGCGGTCGCAATTTGTCTTGATGAAATCACCCCTTTTGGCATTGCGACTTGTCAGCGTGGTGGTGGAGAGGCGTCTGCGTGCTTGACGTTCACGGCGAGGACTATTCGGTCACCACTGACTTGAGATGGAATTGCTGTAAAGAAGACCTTGGTAGCCTACTCGCCATGATGCGATTGTTCCAGCGAGGTATTTCCGAATGGTATGAGAAACAGAATTTGAAAAAATCAGCGGAAAAAATCGAAACCAAGAACAACCAATGGTATAACGACCTTTCGGTGGGTTTTTAATAAAATCAGACAGCTTTCTGATTCTCTGGATCGTGGCTGTCAGTTATGAAATAATCCAAGTTATTAGGACGGCGATAAAGAAGTGCGCGAGAAGAATAGCAAGAGTGTAAGTCTAAACTACCTCAGAAGCTAAACCGCGAAGCCGTAGATTTATATGCCTCCCATCGACCTCAGAAGTTTATTATCCTCTTATTACAAGTCGCATCCAGCAAATCTCTGCCCGCGCAGGAATGCGCCGCGATTCTCACGCTGCGCGCATGCGTGGTGTGGGCGACGGTCACGCACGCCACGCCTCACGCATGTGCGTATTATATACTGCGTGCGATCGTGCGCACGACCGACGCCGCCCACGGGGCATCGAACAGCGTCGACCGAGGTGGTAGAGCCCACCTCACGCATTGTTTCACTTTCGTTAGGGGAGGATGCTCGTCGTGGAGTATTAATAAGTGGGGTTGAAAAGAAAACGATCAATTCCATAACAAATTTCAGATTGTTGGTAGTTCTTTAGGAGGCCTTTCCGTTGGTCAGACGAAGAATTTGTTCACGTTTGCCTCGTTAAAAAAAAATACAATCATTGAAAATTCAAACCCCCGGGAAAAAAAATATGATGCTGCCACCCAGTCCTGTCCACGATGGGATGGGAGAATGTCCGCGTTCAGAGGCACCGACCCACGATCATCTCGTCTCACTCAGTCTACTCGCGATGAAAGACAAGCCGTTGTTGGTCAGCAACGACTACTAGAAGTCGCGAGGCTCACGCTCTTTTTTCTGAATTCATATTCAAATCACAGACCCTCAGAAAAAACGACGGCTACATCCCGATAGTTGGTCAGCACTCGTAAGTTCATCGACGCTCACAGGAAGCGCTGTGTTCGATAAAAACGCGCAAAACGCCGCAGGGTCTCGACGATTGCAAATCACAAGCAGTCACTCCGGTGATAGCTGAGCGACAACGAGCATTGTCTCTGCATGTTCGCACCCATCGAGTGGAGCAACAGGGTGGCCGTCGAGGGGATGGGAACCGGGCGCAGCAAGGGTGCGAACCGGTTCGCCGACGTCGACGACCTCCCCAAGCCTGTCCGTCAACTCGACTCTCCCACGGTCGACGGCGTCCCCGTCGTACAGCTGCGATATGCGCGAGGCGATTTAAAGTTTAAATCTGCACGATCTAGTTTGCTCGTCGGTTGGGGGGAAGGGGGGGAGGGGGGGGGGGGGGGATTCAAGGACAAGATGATCGTCGAATTCTTAGACTAGACTACTTCTTGATACACACCTTGGCCGATGGGGTTGCAACACAGGAAAATAGCTTCCATTGTCAATGAATTCGACAGTTGTTTTTTACTAAATCACAAAGGTAATTTAGAAAAATGTCTTCGCATCTGACGCCTTCCCTTTCCCACGCTTTGTAATCTGTGCCGACGCAGATCTTTTTAACAAGGATTTTTTATGCAAGTTCCCGTGAAGTGTTTTTTTTTTTCTTATATGCATCGGCAATTATCGTATCGTTTACGACGTTACTTGCAAATTTGAAACATTTAAACACAACTCGCCCAATCACGATAATAACTCTAATAAGGTGTTCAGCCTGGGCAAAGAAAAACAAATTAGCCACAACGAGATGAACTTAGCACCGCCGAGTGTGCCTCCGAGCATGCGCAAAACCTTCCAAATCGCCGGAATCGCACAAATTCGACTGCAATTACCGACGACCTCGCCAAGTTTCGAGAAGGAATTATCCTAATTTGCGGCCACGCCAAGCATCGAGACTGCCAAACGCCTCTCCGCTAATGAGAACTACTTTTCAACGCGAGCAAAACATTCAAAAATCAAACCCGCCGTCGAGCATCATCGCAATCCCAGCGCCCATTCGATCGCTGATGGATGTGACCCTCGGGCGTGCCGTGATCACTTCAGCGAGGTCACGCAGTTGCGTAAGTCACGTCGTCGTCGTCGTCGTGTGACGTCACGTTTCGCGCGCTTTTCGGCATGTCCCAACATGTGCGAGTGTTCACCGAAAACTACTACGCACAATAATTCTTACAACCTCGGCAGAGCACGAGAGAGATAGCACCAATCGCTGATAGTAAACAGTGAAACGTCGCCGCCGACCTAAATTTCTTGCGCGCTCACACATGCACATACACACATATGGAGGGAGTGACACATGTGTCGAGTGTTGAACCGTACACTCGTTAACATCAGTTACTTCCTGGACAAGTTGGACCCGGGGTGTCTGACCGCTGCCACCGCGACGACTCGCGCATTATCTCGCTTGACTCCAATAGCAAGATCTGGGTCTGTACCCGACGCCAGCATCACTACCTTTCAAAACGGTTCGGCTGATGATGAGGCAAGCAAAGCCTAAAATTAACCCGCTGCCGGTGGATATCTTTATATCCTTTCACTAGTGAAAGGAACTTAATAGTCATGTAGTGATTTAAAATCTGGTGTTGATGACCGTCCTGCCGTATTACCGTGTTGCTCAACTTGGAGACCGTGTTAGACCGAGCCAAAGTCGAGCAATCGCGACGCCCTCCCCGTACCATGTCAAGCCCCATTCGACGACCGTTATTAAATCGATATCGGGTCCCGCATGTGTCGGGCGTTTGGTAAACAAAGCAGAGTGCGAGCCGCGACGGGCGAAAGTCCGTTGGCCGGGGTCGACGGGCAACCCCCGACCCGCATCGCGCCGAAAACAGCTGTCGAAGAGCCCCGGAATTAAATGCCCGCCCTCTATATATGTAAGCAGTCTACGGCGACAGCCGCGTTTACAAAGTAGTAATGCCGCAGCGCTGCGATTTGTTTGAATCGACTACCATTTCTGCATTGAATTATTTTATGTTGGGGTCATAGTGCAGAGAAAATGCTCACTTTCGGTTTAGTAATTAATGCATATTCATGCGCGAAACATATGAATTGTTGTTACTTCATTGTTTTGAAAACTGTTCTCAGCAAATCAGTAACCGACTGAAATCTGTATGCTGACAATTTTGAAGTGAAACGCTTCCAGAGAGAAATTAGTGTCTATCGAGTTCAACGCATCGTTTGTCTCCAAATTACAAAGATACCATTCAGCCTCGACGGTCGCTACCGACAACGACAGCCCCCTGCGATGGCCGCCGAGTGCGATCGGTTTCTCTAACTAGGACGCTGCTAGCAAAGCGATTTCCATAACAACCGCTCCTAGCGCCCGGCGAGCGTAACACGCCGTCGCCTAGCAACAAACAGCCCGCGGCGGACTCGCCGGTGTTTACCCAATGAGATAACGGTGCAGTGATAACGACTCCCTCGCCTCGCCAGCCACCTTTCGTAGCGGACATTTCGAATCGCTGCTCGTGTATCGATGCACGGTAACTGTACACCGAGGCCCGTGTTTGACATACACCCCTAGGGCTGTGATAGGAAACGATGAAGTACACATGGACGTGACGGATGAAAGCTTGCAGATAGCGGGTACAAGTTATGGTAAACCGCAGAGGGCGCTGTGGAATGGTCTGATATCGCTCATGTCATGAGGATTACGAGAAATCGAAACAGGAACCTTGGTGTCACAACACGGGATTGTTGATAGTGTAAGGAAAATACGATCTAACCTACGAAAGTGCGTCAAATTTTCCAGCATTAGTTACTTTTTAAAGTGTCCCGAGCTCAAAACTCGAATCTGCTCTCATTTCATAAGAATGCTAATCTCTTTCTCAAAGGATTTTCTCGACAGCATGAAGTCGTAAGAAGTCGCCCAGCTCAGAAAACGGCTTCAAAAGTCGTAACTTGACGAGCACCTAGTCCTCATTAAACGTTCCGTTTCTCCCGACGCTTCCTGCTAAACGCCTCTCCCGACACGGACTACAACCAGGCCGGCATTACGACCAGGAAGCCGTCGTGTCCGTGAAAAGCTCGTTATCGCCCGGTGAATCACTGCGCGGCTTCCTAGTGGACAACGACCCCTCCCCGGCTGGGTGCGATGTTTGCTCGACGGAGTGTAGCGCACACCTGGCCTCTGCCGCGACGACGGCGACAACAGGGTGCCCACCAACGCTCGAGTCGCCGCACGCTTTTAAATGCCCCGGGAACTATGAAGGCGTTGAACGAAGACAAGAGGATGCGCATCGTGGGTAAAAAGCATCAGTATGTCGACGGATAGTTTGGTACGCCGCGAAATCGTCGGGGTAGCAGTAAACGGCGAATATTAATGAATTTGTTTGCGATGAGAAGATAAGAGACATACACAGAACGCTTGTCAACGCACCAAAGTGCAATTGACATAAGAATTTGAGTAAGATAGACTGCAGGGCACCGATGAGAGCGCCATACATGGCGCTAATGTGATAATACATTCAAGGAACTTGCATTTTAAATGCTAAGATCCATGCTACCGTTACAGATCGTGAAGGGAAGTGTTTCTTACCAGTGATATGAGACTGTCTGGCCTTCTTCTCCGCGCCGGCATCGACCGCTTCGACGGCGGCGACAACCACCAGGCCCTCCACCGTGTTCGCCACGACGGCGTCCTCCTGCCTCGCCGTCGCCTCCAGCACAGCCGGCGCACTCTTCAAACACCGCATGCGATTCAACGCGTACGTCTCGGGCACGGCAGCGTCGCCGCCGACCCTCTCCCATGAGTATCTCGCCGTGCCCGGCCCCTGTTGTCGCGGCGCCTCGCGCGCAAAGTCAAACCCCCAACGGTCGGCGTCGCGCTCGCCCTGCGCCCTAAGTTCTCTTTCTAGAAACTTTCGCGTCGCTTCGCGATCCACGGGACCGAACAGATCACGGCGCACCCGAGCTACCGCGGCGTCCGGCACCGTCGTCACGACGCCGGGCGTCGGCGCGCGTCGCGGCATCGGCTCGGACATCATCGGGATCAGCACGCGCGCACTCATCACACGTTCTGCGTGCGTTCTTCGCTAGCACCTGCGCATAGCAGGCCAACTCACTCGGTCACACGGCTGATTCCACCAATTTTTATAAGCCTGTCTTTGTCGCACTCCTCGGCGTCGCTTCGATGTCACTCACGTTCGTCCACGGCCTCCACAAAAAAACGTTTCCAATCACTGTCACCGCACTGCAAACGCTGCTTGCTTCACTTCTACACTCGCTGCACGCACAGACCCTTAGTTTTCACAGCACTTAACACCGCGACGGGGCCTAACAGCGCCCAAAATACAAACTAACGAGCGGCAACGACCACGCCTTTGTACGCGTCGGCTGCGACTGAACCCAGAGAGACTGAACCCAACGGAAAGTTAGCGTCACTTGGCTTCCCCTACCACACCGCCGATCACGTGTTCGAAGAGCCAATCAGCGCGCGAGCGCACGGCTGCCATGTTGTGACGTCAACACGGCTAGCGTGTGAGTGAGGGACGTGGGCCGCGCTGCCTAGTGCGGCCCACGTGTGTCACGCCACGCGAGCGACGAAGCTGTCAGTGTTTCTTGGGGGTTTCTCGTGGTCGGCGTCGTCGGAGTCGGAGTTGAATTCGGGGCTGATATTTTAAAAGTGGGATCGGCAGCATTCAGAAAGGTAATTCCTCGATCCTCATTGCTTACTTTCGCTGGAAATTATGTTAAAGTTGCTGTGATAGGGAACCTCACAAGATTTTAATTATAAATAGCCACTAGGAACGTGCCGGGAGTCGGCGAGGGTCGTCGTCGTGGGTTGATAGAGTAGAGGGGAGTGAACCCTCTACTTTCAACGCTGCGGGGGAGTGAAAGCGTTGGGGTTAATTCTGCTTCCCCTCGGTATGGTTTACATTGTACAGCAACAAACTGGAAGAGACCTTCCAATGACACGTCCAGAATCCAGAATTGTACGCCACCTGGAACCAGGAGGGCAGACGGAAGACTCTTGCCACGTTTTCACTGGAGAGTAACGCACACAAAGTCAGTTTAAAAACTATTAAAATAAAATGCTATAGATCTTTGCTCGGCTGACAAATCTGACGTGACGTGGTCACTTGAAGGCAATCAATTAAACAAATGAGATCATAGTGTGATAACGAGAAGGTGGAGGCGGTATTTTTCAAATAGCCAACTTAAAAGCTATTTTCAGTGTGTGTATTTTCTGATAAACCAGCAAATGTTTGCACTGAAAATATTTTGAGAACTCCACAATGTACAATGATCGGTGATATTGTGAAAAAGTGTAAGTTTTTTTTTACAGATTTTAACCAAATATTTAATAAAAAAATAGATGTAGCAATCGTGTGCTGATAAAGTGTTGTACTCGAACTATTGAAATTTCATTCAGTTTCTGGATTCGCCTGAAGATATGGTTATTGAGAAACTGCGTCAACCTATATCGATGACTCGTTTCTGCATTCTTTGCAAACATCGTTGCCGACACTGGCGTGTATGGCATGGTACATTTTTTAATTTTTTAATTTTATTTCCACAGAAACACATTGTGCTACAAGGAACTGTCATTTTACATTTGTTTGGGCGATTTAAAACTCATCTATGTTGTAAAAACAATATTCAATGAGATAATGTGTAAGTTTCGTTTAAAATCACGTCCATTTTTATCTTTCAGTTTTAGTGGCAATATATTGTAAAATAGGCAGCCTGCATTTAAATGTCCTTTCTTATAAAGATGAGATTTGGTTTTTGTAACTTAAACTGATTCTTTTGTCTTGTTTCATAATATGCATTTTCGGAGCTGAAGATAAACTATTTTCATTTCGTGTTTATAAGATCACATTCAAAATATATAAATAAGTTCAAAACATTTAAACAAGGGTCAGCAGGAGTCTTTTATCCATGAGGCACTCGCATTTGCCATAAATGTGCATGCTCCTGAAGTGTAAACAATACTTTACATTACAAATACCAGATGCATAAGCATAAGCATAAGCATCCTATAAGCATATGCCTTATCTGCTGATAGCTGATAGATCTGCTGATAGATTTTAGTCCAGTGAAATACAATTCGACGATGGAGAATCAATTATAGAATTTGCTAGTTTGGTGCACGCTGCACATGTAGTGTAGCGTTATATAAACTGACGACATGAAGTCGAAGGCATGTCCAGCTCTGACCTGCTAACTGCAGGACCACTTTGCAAAGAGACAAATTATTGGAAAATTATCTTATTTCAAATTGAGTCTAGGAGAAGGGGAGAAAGTGGATTCTGAACTTTCTTGCAACTCTCCAAGAACTTCTCGCCAAGGGAAGCCGTCCCACGTCGCAAGGCCCACGACGACCGGAAGTAAACGTGATTGGACGAGGGTCATCACCCTTTGCAGCGACGACATTAGCCAGTCCAATGCACCGGGAGCGAGTGCATCGGCGCATCGGTGCATCGCTGCATTAGCTGGTTTCCGGTACGATGCCCGCAGGGCCACGATATACCCGGAAACTAGACAGTGGGTTGTGGGGGTAGAGGGGTGATTGTCGAAAAGAGAGGATGTGCAAAAAAAGGCAGAGAGCCTGTATGAAAAGGAGGAGATTCGCACACACAGGAAGGTGAACGCAGGATTGCATTGAGGGACACATGGGATGGGACAGAAATAGCCCGAGCTCGGGGAGGAAACGCTGCCGCATGAACGGCACATCCTCGGCATTGTCCCCACGACGGCTTCCTGCCAGTGAATGCCTCGGCGAATGTCTCGGTGAATGTCGGCCACAGCTCGACGAGACTGACTGGCGGCGGAATTGGCTTTTGTCTCGGCAGACTGCGCGTCGCTGTGTAGCATCTTGGTCTGACGCAGACATATTGAGGTGTCGGCGGCGACCTCGGGTTGGCATCACGGTCCGGGGGTCGTGGAGGCGGGGTGCGTATCTCTGCAGTGGCGGAACGCGATCAGGGTCTTCAGCCAATAACAAAACGGTGCACGCTACAAGGCATGTATTGGTTACGTTATCAATTTACCTTCATAGAGAGTCTGAGGTTGATAGGACTGGCTACTTAATTTATTGAAAGGCGTTTCGATGGCTTGCATGTACGAACGCGATGACCTCAGGTGTCCGTCATGCTTTCACAGAGTCGCGCTAGCTTCGAGGGGCGACTTTGAGAAGAGTCATTCAAAGTAAATAGACTTTTTTAAATCCATATCTTGAGGTGGCAATCACGCGTGGGGAGCCAAGCGGCAAATCGCTGGGTCTAGGCGGGGACACGCCTTGGATTTCACCCCCAATCATTGGTCCATTAATCTCTTACCGATCGACGGGTACAACGTCTCAAAGAAGTCGTCGACTAATTGTCTGTGAGGTATAAAACATACACCGATAGAAGATGTTTGGATCGCGGTCCCCAGGCTTCCAGCCCGACAGGAGCCAAGAGGTTCTTCAAGGTTCTTCAAGAAGCCATCTGCCACGACGTCGTAGGGTCGCAGATTGCTAGCCGAGGCCAACAGACGAAAGCGATTCCAACAAAAAATCTGAAATCGCCAGGAAATTGTGCGAACTTCCGTTCCAACTAGCGTGCAAATCGTACAGCGTTTTCCGACTCCAATTTAGTGGTGTATGTCAGTAATTTCATGCACGGGAGACATTTTACACCTAAACATCCGTATGGCATAAATTTTGTAGTATTCCCCCCCCCCCCCCCAACCCCCAACCCCAGTGATGTATTGGTCAATGCACGCGGGTGTACGCAGTCCACCCACTATTAATTTTATTTTTGGCCGTACCCCCACTTTGAATTTTTGAGGGAACGCAGGTGAATGCACGGGAAAGCAGTATTAAATTATGATTATTCGGAATATCCTGCACTTATTTTTTTAAAAGCCGAAAATATCCCAGTTAAGGGTTTTATTTCTAATAATCCACTTACTTAAAAATAGGCCTAGCAAGATTGCCACTGTATGCGAACGTACTAAGAGTAGGTAGGCTGGAACTATGTCGGCGTCGCGACTTGCAACAAAGGGGTTAGTTAGAACCATATTACTGTTATCACGTAGGGAAGTCGGTAGCCGCTTTCGCGGCGTCGCACGGCGGTGCAAGCTCTCAGAAGCAAGCCCGCTTCAAATAATAAGAATTCGCAGGAAAGACAAAAATACAAACAATAACCAAATTGCCACATACGAGCCACACTGGACGAGTTAGTTCAATTCAAGATACAGAAGAGGAAGCAAGTGGATTTGCATTCCCTTTCGGGCCTTGCCCCTCCTAATAAACCAAAATTTGGTTTGGGAGAAGTTGAAGACACCACCAACGTCGAATGAAGAAGAGTTCAATGAAAAAGAGTCATTGTGGAAACTGATGTAATCTCCTCAACGCGAAAGTACGCGCGTATCTATGGATAGTTTCAACAAAAATTTAAACCAGTATTCGATTAAAATGATTAGACTTTCTTTTACCAGATTCCCGAATCCCCACCAAATTTCAAGACTGCAACAATGTGGGAAGGTGTAGACATGAGAGGGCGGCATTAATTTAATTTTCTCAAAATCATTACGTAATTAAAAATGCAGTTCTGACCATGTCATTCCAAGCCCAATTTCATCGTAAACTCGTAGATTGGCTCCAAAAGAAACCTTAGAATAAAAATTCACTTGGAGCTGCGCCCGAAGCCCCCTATTTCCACTCTTTCGGTGCATTCGCCTTGGGTCTCCTCCTCCCCCCCCCCCCCCCCCCCCCCCCCCCCCCCGCCGACACAAAAAAATGGGTCATTTTTGCGTACCCCCACTAAAAATTTTACGAATACATCACTGCCCAACCCCTGGCGGAAGTTCCCCGGATACTATGAGCAGAGATTTCCACGTGATGGGAGTTTTTCTGCATCTCTTGGTTTCATCTCGCTCTCATATACCGGAACCGAGGAAAAGCCCGCACTTCGGTGTGGGCCATTTTGCTCTAGTAGCATCCAGGTTCAGCCAGTGCTGCATTGTTAAGCCAGTGAAGCTAAGAAGGGCGTAGAGGGAAATCTCAGTACTAGATGTTGGAATGCCAGAATGGCATGATGGGTGACCATCAGACATTTGACCAGTTCTCTTGTGAGAGAGGTTGGAGGGATGAAAGTTAGTACAGCAACTTCACTAGGCATGAATTGAATTGAATTGCTCTTATTGTATAATTAAAAAACCATGTACATAATGGCATATGACAAGTAAATATCTAAAATCTGTGTTCTATGTTATGTGCTTAAAATGTAAAAACTCTTTGACAGAATAAAAAGAATTTTTTAACAGAAAGGTTTTTACATTGGTCTTAAAGGATAAAGAATTGTGTTTTACAAAAGACAGCTTACAATCAGTTAATAGCTTATTATAAAAACATATACCATTTGACATTGGGCTCCTATTATTAAATGATGAACATTGTTTATCTAGTTTTACTGTAAAATTGTGAAACAACCGCTCGACAGTATGGATTTGTGGAGGAATCCTGTTGTGCACGTTGTACCGTGCTTCGGAAGAGATGTTAATCCAGTGGACCCCTTGGTAATAGTCGACAAAATTAGACTAATGCTGGCACCGGGTTTCCCTTCTCCCTTCTAAGTTAGGGTAGGTTTAATATCATCTTCATTATCACCCACTCATTCACCGACGTCGTTAGACCAGTGCCACATGGCCGGTTGTCAAAACAGTGCGTCGTTAAACCCAACGAATCAATCAACCAAGCATCAGAGGCCTGAAACATTGCACATTGCACAAAATCGGTCCTTCTCAAGGTGTAAGACAACTGGATTGTCTCTACTTCGTAAACAGCACGAGCCTCGCCGTTCCAACATCGTGCCGGTACGCCGCTGTCTCCTGCCTCTTGACAATGCACCGACTGCACAATGCACCGACTGCACAATGCACCGGCTGCACAATGCACTTCGACGTCATGAGCGCATGACACAATGCGTCTACCTGAGCCAACCTGGCACCGTCCCTGTGATCCCGGTCGCGGCCAGCTTGACAATAAAACCGCTGGCAAACATCCTCGACCTGCATTTGTCTTGTGAGGAGAAATCTCTGGCCATCCAGCCATTACTTGCACCTGCCTTTCTGACATCGGGAGCCGGGATCGAAGCCAGCTCGCATCGTCCACAAACCTGAACAGATTGCTCCAAATGGTTGGTCGAAGACGTTGAGGTCTACGCGGATCATCGCTGGCAGAGGTGAGATAAGACAGATGGTCCAATAACGCAAGCAGGGACAGGGGAGACGGAAAGCGAGTTGAGCTTCTTGCTAACTCGACAGCACTCTACACCTCAAGCTCGTGTGCAAGTGTCCTGTGTTCTGCGGCAACCTAACTCTTTGCAACGTTTGGTTCATTCGCTCCACTCACTTAGTCGACACTTAGTTCCATGGGTTCTCGGCGACTCCCAAGAGTCGTTTAGTCGTACAAAGTGGTTCTAATTGTCGCGATGCGGTCGAGTGGAACCGTACTGCGTCGGATTAATTCGACGATTATCTGGACCACGTGTTGAATGAGAACCGTGGATACAGCGTGTTAAAAGAGACTTTATTCGATTGGCGACCGTGCTTGGGATCGAACCGGAGACCGGCTGGCCAATTAGCAGTTCATCTTTTGCTCTCTCACACATTTAATTGCTGGCAATGCAATTATGAGCGCAGGGTTCCCAGGCCTGTTGCCGTGGCAATAATGACGGCGTCGGAGGATGTGCTGCGCAGACTATGGGAACTTTCCCATGCCCGGAACGTGCCATTGTGCGATCTCCGTCGGCGTTGAGCGGCATCTTGCTAGCTTGCACAGTGAATGGGTGACCGCCAAGGCTCTTTAGTCTTTGTAACCTCTCGAGAGCGCTCATCGGCATGATTTTGACTGGAAAGCAGTCGTTGGGTACCTCGTTATTACCCAAACTGACTCACAGGGATTGCAAAACGCATGCCCTGCGAAATATTAGGTACCCGGACATAGCGCGCGTTATCAGCTCGCCGATAAGCCAACTCGCCGGTGTCACAACGTCTACGTGGTCCAGGTTAATTACACGATGGCATCTTTGCTTTACAAGATAAAAAGAACTTTAATCGTAGTTGCGAGAGCGTTTTAAAATTTAAATCCAACTCTACTATCGATCGATGACTCCTTGACAATCTCCCGTGTTTATTTGCCACTCGGGGCGTTATCGTGCTCGCTTTATCACCGCGATATCGCCACATTATCCCGCCTACAACCGGCTTGGACAGCGGCCGCTATGCCAGGAAATGTCATCCTTCCTTATCGGTTCGCTTTGCCCGTTATCTGGCTCAGAACACTAGATAGCCCTTGCGCGTTGACACGTGAAACCTGGCGAACGCCCTGCTGGCAAACATTGTGGTTGACGCCGACGGGGACGTCAAACCCCGCGACGACCGGGTGGGCGTCGAGAAGGAACTCGGTGCTTGCCAGTGTTCTTTTGCTCGTGGAGAGAAGCGGAATCGATACCGTGTAGCTGACGGCTTGTGGATGTGAGAGGCGTTTCGCGGTGTGGATTCATTCCTGTGTCGGCTGTCACGCGTGGTGAGTGTGTTGTAGCCATCGCCTACATGTATCGTTGATTTTTGACCTCCTCTTTTTGTCTGCAATCGATTTTTGCAAACTGTGTTTACAAAATGTTTGCTGATATTGCGTAGATACCACTATCACCTGTTTTTTAAGCTCCTCACGTGGAAGTGTGACGATGTGTCAGAGTGTTCATCGCCATGTTGGATAGAGTGCTTGGTTTCTTGAGACATTTATTTTCAGAGGTATAAATGGGTGTATTGCAAATTGTCCTGACTCTATTGAATAGGCTGCAAGTGATTTGTTCATCTCTCGATAAGCTGAAACTCCTTGGTCCTTGGTGTATGCTTGGCTGGTTTCGCTGTGAAGGTGACTCCTGGTCGCCGTCCTAAGGAGTTCTCGGCATCGTTTCGTTATCTAGCTACCGAGATTTCCTCCATACGAGAAAGTGAGTGTGCAAGAAGGACCCCGTCGTGTCACAACGACGACCGTGTGGATGGAGCACTAGAGAGGATGGGAGTGCACCGAGATAGAGGCGTTGAACCATCAAACGCTGACTTCCTGCCGCTCGCAAAACGTCCACCCTCCAGCAAGCATCGCTGCGCTGCTCGGTGAGAGTGATACACCACGGACGAATGACTTTCAAACTGATTCGCTAGATGTCCCCAAAAACCCGAACGTCCTGCTTCGCACAAGCTAGCAGGCGCTGGCAGTCGACGCCCGACACCAGCCGAGCGTCGCGACGCCGGTTCTAGTTCCCGACGCTGCCGAGAGAGCGCGTTCGACTGCGGCCGGAAGTGCTAGCCGTGAGAGCGTTCGGACACCGGATGTACGTACCTAGGGAGGCGTAGCGTCGGCAGTCGGCCGCTCGCCGCGCGAGGGGGAGCACGTCGACTCGTGGCAGGTAAGCGTCGTGGAGTCTTTGAGAACGCCGTTGTTGGGAGGGCTGCAGCAGGAGTTGCCGGTGGGTTTGGTGGTGTTCAAGCTGGTGGTCCATGGTGATTAGGGTTATGTCATTTAGAACTGATTTTTTATGACTTCCTAGTTGTGTGACTGTTTTTGTGGATCAGGGACGCTCTGGAGGTAATCTGCGTGCTGGCGATCCTCCATTGTTCTCCTCGCAAAGTGCAGTAAATGGACCCAGATGTTCACGGCGACCTTCCTCCGACGTCACATACCAAGCCACCAACACTTCCTCGTTTAACGCCATCTGTTCGTTAACGGCGTCCCTTGTCCACAGCACCGACATGGCCGATGATCGTCCTCACGTTGTCCGCAACCTAATGGCCGAGTTGAACGCCGTCCCTGCGCCCACGCCACCCATCAACGGCGTTCGAGCGGAGGCAGCACCTGTCGACGGCGTCCCTGCGGAGGATGCTGAGAGGGTGCTTGCCGAGAGGATAGCGGCGGCTGAGAGGCAGCGTTTCGCCGAGCGTTGGGGTTACGACGTGCTCCTCGACAAGCCTGTCGACGGAGGAGGGTGGGAGTACGAACAGATCCATCCACCACCTGCGCCACCACCACAAGACGTTGCGGCGGAAGCGCCGCGCGAGCCCTAACGGGGAGGTACGTCTGTCTTTGAGAAAAAACTCTTGCTAATATTTGAAGAATGATTATTGCACCAACCATGCTTAATAAGGGAGCAAAGGGTGAAACAGATGACCGCAAATAGGCTATGCTACGTTCATCAGCAGCAAGGACCGACCACTGCTTGGTCTTGGCCCTTTTGGCTCACTGTATTGGAGTATTTATGTTATATTTATTTTTTTACTGTCAAATTGGCATTACATACAAAATGCAAGTGATGCAGGCTTGCAAACATACATATAAAGTACATATACGTGAAAACAAGTTCTAAAACTTTAACTGACAGTTGGGGATTGACTGACTGGTGAAGTTAGCCGAGCCTAGAAGGGAGACGAGGTTTCTCTTGTCTTGCAGCACTATGAGTCGGTGTATGGCTTAGCCTTGCTCTTTTAACTCACCGATCCGGTGTTGTCAATGCTGTTGTCAGTGAATGACAGGCTCGTATCATTGCTGTCAAGTACCCAACCTACTCTTAGCCACCAAGTGTCAAGCCATGCTGTCACAAAACAGGCTTATTAAACCGAATATACCTTTCGTCACGACGCTCTCCTCTTTCACAGAGCGACGCCGACGTCGCGACGCCGCCCCACGGCCCCAGCGGCGCACACCCTTCTCTCTGCTGTCTCTCGGCGTCGCCTCCAAGAAGCCAACTCTAAATTTTAAACCGACAAGCGCATGACTCACTGATGTCAAGCTCGCCAGTGTTTATACATATTACTTACGTTTTCTCTATTTATTTTAGTTTATGTTTTCGATTGAGTTTATATCGCGAATGATGATATATTTTTATTTTAAGTTATTCTCAGTGTGTTTTAGTCATTTAGGGGGATGGCTTTATACGCCTCCTAGAAAGCAGCTCAGACCAAAGAATGAATACTGACGTGCACGATAAGTGATGCTAGACGCACTACTCGTGCGCCATGTCAGGCCCATTACGGGACAAGCGACGCTCGTGACCACGATTATGTCGCTGGCTTCCGTTGAGCCGTGTTTTAGGCCGTGCAAGATGACGCTACCGTCGATTGTTTCACTCGTGCGTCACGCGGATGAAAAAAAACGACCGACAGCTTTTGTTTGTTTGTTTGTTTGTTTGTTTATTTCGATTCTATGGTTTGTGATTTTGGTCGTGCGTTGTGCGAGTCGTATTGTGTTCTGAATAAATTTTATGTAAAGATGAAAGCAAGAAATTGAATTTATATCGAATTATAGGATTCCCTTGTAAGCACTTTTTTGGGATATTTGAGCACATTTTCATTGAAAACCACTATCTCACAATATTGCCAATAACCGATTGAAAGTCGATGATCATCACTTGATAATATATTCTGATATCTAATCTAATATACTGTCAAAATGTGTTTGCCTAAAACGACCGTTATCCAGTTGCAGTGCACGGCCATTGTTTTCAATTACTTCACATGGTGCTTCACTTAGTTTTTATAGCTTTCATGTGTCTTTAATTACCGTGATTAATTACCACTCATAGATGTTTTATTATTTTAACGACGTAAAAATAAGCGTGTAATTTCAACTTGGAAGGCTTTTACAGCACAAAGATTGTTTTATTGGCAAAAAACGTATGGAATAAAACAAAACACGGTGCAACCTTGAAAACCATCTACTGGGTTGAATCGACTAAACAAGGCTGTGGCCGGCAGCGAGTAACTGCCGAACTGTTTTCGAATGTTCTGTATTTTTTTCAAAGCATGTTTGAAGCAAAGCTATGATGTAGGTAGCGTGCGTGAGTGCGTTTCTTCGCTGCAGTTAATTATTTAATTGGTAAATGCACATTTAACTGCAACTGTAACGTAATAGTAACCACCAGTTGGCACTAATCATATCCGCGGACCTCTTTGCCACTAAACTCAATTGTGTGACATTCATAACCTCACATCATGAAACCAATCAATCCGCTCTGGAACATTCCAGCGCATAAAATAATATGATAATAATATCAACAACTCACGCTTGGCTATGTGTTTCATGCTGATTACACAAACAAATCAAATCGTTTCGCGCTTTCCTGATAGATTATTGACAAACAGGCTAATATTAAAATGTCAGCTTCACATACATCACCGAGATAATGATATCCTAGATAAGAAGTAGGTAATCACGTTTTGACAACAGACATATAGACTCGCCGGTGCGAAATGGCGACACCACATATGCTCATTCGGGCAAACAACGAGAAACGCCGAGTGGTCGACCATTTTAACTAGTGGTCGTCATGGTGAATATACTGTACCTGTCCCTGCGGCAATTCTAGCACACCAATTGATTTTTAACGACCATCGTGGCTACCACGATGTCGCCAGCCCACGCTGCTGTTTCGAATTGAGTTACCAAATCCGTATACGATGATTAACCTGTACGTATAGCATTGCTAGTCAGCAAAACGATTTGACTAATAACGTCTGCACCACGCTTTGGAGGACTCATCTTGGAGTCGGGCGATGTGACAGCTTCATTGGCGCCAAGGCTGGTCACGGCCAATTTGACTTCAACTTAACTGGTCACCTCATACACTCTTTATAGGTAGGTAGGTAGGTAGGTACTTAAATTGTATCCCAGAAATAAAGGTGCAGTGATTCTAGCCCTCCGTAATGACACTTTGTGCACGCACTTGTATGGTTCAATGTTTATCTCTGAAACATGTTAGCTGTCAGAATTTATTGATTTGACTGTGTTGTCGAAAGTATCTCCAATCGAAGACATGCGTTTCAATACTAATGATGGTGTTTACCTGGCGGAAAGGGATGCGGGTAGGTATTTGCGTTGGCAACACAGCCTAGATGGTCGAGTCAAAATGAGTTAAGGGAATATGAAAGTGAATCGAACAAAGATCCTCCTAAATACCAATTAAAAATCTTGAAAAATCTCTTGCGCCTCCAGTTTTGGGTTGTACTATACATTCTGTGGGATTATTGGCATGGATAGGGCAAGTTATTTAAGCCCGTGAGAGAAACACATTGATATTTTGTGGAGCGAATCAGACAAAGGAAAGGCGGTGACTCAAATCAATGACGGCGATGACAGGTAGGCGACAGTAGTTTGGTAACTTGTGACTACATGTTAAATTTGTGGTACATTTTCACTCGAGCGATGTCCAGCATTATTCGTGCAATTACTATTCCTAATCCTCCAACGCTGTCGCGGCGAATGCCCCGGGGTCCGGACGCGAACGCCGGGTCTCCACGGACTCGAACGCGGCACCCTGGGAAGCGGCAGGGCGCCGATCATCCGTGTCCGGTCACCCGATCCGGCCAACGAAATCGACACCTCGCCTACCAGCCTCGGCAGAAGGGGGGGGGGGGGGGGGGGGGCGTCGCGACGGCTTAGATACGGGCCTGCGGACGTAGCGCAAGACTGCGATACCCGAGAGGCGTTTCTCCGCCTCGGGTTTTGACAGGATTTTCCTTTCAGACTCCCTAAATGTATTCTCGACAATGCGTCATCCATTTGTCGTTTCACTCGATAAGGAACTAAATTGAAGCATGTAAACCTGTACGGCGTTGCGTGCCATGTCTAAGAGCCCACTAAGAGCCCATGCGAGAGGAATGCAGCTCTTCCTGGAGCCAGCAAGACGACTTGGACTCTCGTTATCGGGTAAAGCACTCTATCGATGGTTTCGCCCAGCACGGGACATTCAGAAATCACGGCGCCGGGCGCACCCCGTCGTCGACTAGGCTGGGCAAGACGCCATAGATCGGAGTCACGGTCACACGAAGTTAACAAACTCTTCGAGAACAGCCCCCATGCGGTGACTTCGACCTATCTTCATCTTGTTTTGAAATGGAGCAGTTTGTGCAGAGAGAATTAGGCTGCTGAATGCCAGCCATAAGCTGTGATGAAGTGTGATGACTTAGTGAACCTTGGTCTAGACTAATACCTAAAAATAACCTGCGCTATTATCTACCCTTGGGCTCCTCTGACGGCCACCCAAGCGTACATTCCGAGCAATAACCGATGAAATTAGCTGGCTAACGAAGACAAAAGACAAGCGACAGTTCACCGGAGCAAGCTCCCTCAATTTACTTCTTTAAGTGGCAAGCGGACAACATTTACGACTACTGCGAGTGCCAAGTCGAGTCCGTTTCGTCATGGCCGTGCCCCTAATAACGCACCCCTAGCGAGTAGCCACGATTGTGACAGACATGTCAGAGAAGTAAACAAACGTGTCACCATGGGCAACAATAACTGGGCTGACCACGTCTAGCCGGCGACAGGAGTGTCACCACCAAGCTGACGGAGTCATGTCGTCGGCGATTGCATTGTTGTCCAGCACAGACGACAATTGACACTTACAGGTCGCACGGAGGCGTTGTGTCGAGACGATTGGGCATGGGAACTAGCGGTAATCAGTAGGGAGTGTTTTGAGGCGATTTGAATGCTGATATTGTGAAATACAGTGTTCGGGGCAATCGTTTAAACTGATTGCAATGATTGCGATTCATGCGCCCAGCTATTGCCAGGTCCCCGATGTAATATGAAGCGTACAGTCAGGATGGCTGACGTGCGCTTCGGCGACGTTACCGATCGGAGCGAAACGATGAATCGCCAATAATGACCTGCTTCCGTCTGCAATCAAAAGCTTGCTCATGATGCGGTGATTGTTAAAATCGGCTGCGATATTGAGATGTCAGCGACTAGAGTATTAATATATTGGTATAAACCAGGCTTGACGTTCAACCTGGTACTTAATTAGGCCCCCCCGGTGCTAAAAATGTGTTTTTTTTTGTCATACCATGCAAACAAGCGTACAGTTCTCCGTGCTCGATTGAGTGCATGAAGAATATTGACTCTGCCGCGTGACCCTCTCAACGGTGTCCTATGGGTGGCTGCCCGTCACCGACCACACAATGGGGTGGACGTGCAGGGTACGGTCTGCTCGCGGTGTTATGCTAATACGTTTGGCATTGTACCTTGAAAAGACCAACGGCCACAACAACTGGCGTTCCATACGAATCCCGTCAGCACACAGTTTGTTTAATTAGACCCGGCAAAATATTTGCATAAAGTTGCAGTTAACAATTTCCCGGGATTTTTATACACTTCCACTTTGATAATGTTCCTAGTGGAACCCCTGTGCGAATTGATTTACAAACGCCGCACGCCCTTGTCTCTTGATTGCCGGCGGCTAGAACTAAATACGGGAATTTGATTTGTGATTGCCAAAGCAATTCTGGTCGCTTCTCCATTTTTATAAACATTTACAATTGTATTTATTGATTTAACGACGCACTTTATTCAAAACTGGCCATGTGACACTGAATCGCGTTCGTGAATGAGTGGATGATGATGAGGATGATGATGAACCTAAGCTAACGGAAGGGAGGAAGAGAAACCTGATAGCCTACTCCTGAAGAAGAGCACCAAGGGGACCACCGGCTTAACGTCACTACCGAAGAACGGAACAACGCGAACTCTAAGATTCCTCCACAAATCTATGCTGTCGAGAGATTGATAAACAAGATGAGTGATTTTTTTGTACTATAACTTCAATGCCTCCAACCTCTCTTCCAAACCGGAGGGCACCATTAAAAAAGTAGTGAAAGTAAAGTTGAAGATATTTGACCCATTTTGGACGAAAATAATCCCATGGGTTTCTTCTCCTTTCCCATGGGAGAAATCAAAGAGTTTATTATCATCAAAACAGAAGAAATTTGTAAAATATCTGATGTCTGTGCCATGTCTGTGGCCTGCGCTATTTGCACGGGAGTAAACAGTGTCTCTTCCAGAAATCTGCGACATACAATTGAAACCGACATGAACGAAAATGACTTCAACGGTTTTGCAGCGCTCGGTGATTTCCCACAGACCATCAAGTTATGCGGGTTCTCGGCCCAGAGTCCATCCTGCGGCGACTGAGAGTGCATCCTCCGTGCTTGGTCTAGCCCTCAACGGCATCCTCTCGGCCGTGACGTGAACCACTGTGTTCCTGGAACCGTAGCGGGGCTGGGGCATAACGCACAAGACGTCTAGCGTACCGTGACCACTCAACGGCCATCACACAGACGCGGGGAAGAGCAGCGATAGCCACTGGAGAGTGGCGATCTAGAGGCGGTCATGGCGGCCATGCTTATAGGGTCATTATGAGGCGATATGAAGACTCGCAGTTTATCAGGGAATTAAGGGATACAACGACCGTTTCTTGTTGTTCTTGAGGGAGGAACCGGTAATTTTCTCCAAATTTCAGAGAGAAGCACTCGACCGGATCCCATATGTATAGCAGTCGTCGAGGATCTAACCTCCAGACATCACTATGTTTTCTGTTAGATCAAATTGGTGTCCACGTCCTTAACCTCCATCTTTTGATTGCATTGCTCTACATGTTTGAAACGTGCAATGCAAACTGTGATATCAGCTCATCTCGCTTTGAAGCGGAGAATTTCTATCAACTTCATATAGCAAAGTGTTTGTGTTTGATGGACCAACGGTCTCTAAGCCAACGGTTTTTTCAATCCTGGGAATAAAGTAAATTCCTCCTTTCTTTCATTATTATCCAAGGACGACGCTTGAAGAAGAGACGCCATCACCATTCATTTGCCCGAATTTTTCACTTTTGTGCAAACTATTCAGACAATGCATTCCAAAAATCTGTGATTGTTATACGGTTTCGTCATTTGATGCAAAAGTAATTTCAAAGACCAAATAGATTACCATTGAAAGTTGAAACAACAACAAAAATAAGCACATCGCTCACAGGTATTTTAGTGAACAGAGAGAACCATGGCTGTGAGTGTCCTCTTCTTACCCTCAAGGCCCGTCAACGGCATCCCTGCGCCTAGCCGGCCACTCCCCGACCACGACGACTCTCTGCAAGCAACGGCGTCCATCGCACCGTGACCGACGCCGACGGAGGCGTCGAGCTTGGATGCGCGAGCAGCCCGGGGAGGCGTTCACGCCGTGTGGAGCGTGAAGGTAGCTGGAGGTCGCCGTCGTCGCATAGGGCGTTGCAACGGCTTTGTCCTGTGGCAAGCCGGAATTTTGCATTAACCCCCAGGAAAAATCAGCTCCTAATATACATGTTCTGCCTCCTTGCGTAGTCTTTGACGATTCCACGTCGGTGTTTGAGATTTCCTTCCACCGCACGGCCACCTGCCCCTTCGCGTCGACGGCGAGGGTACGGCTGTTACCTTTAAGGACCGTCCTCGTCTTAATGAACCCATTCCTATTCTTGGGATACTAACAGGTGTAACGCACCACGAGGATGTAAGAACGGGGCGCATTGTTGTGCATATGCAATACGTCTCAAATCAGTGTCCCTATTCTGTCGTCACAGCAGGATCAATAAAGTTCAGGACGCATCTGCTGGAGACTTTCAGATTCGGGTCTGATTTTTGTTTTCACGAAAGATATGCCGTCAGTTTGGCCTCGACTAGCTGGATGAAAGAAACACAGCGCACGCTTTTGGAGGTGTTTGTTGCATTGGACTGCATGGATAAGTAGATGGTTGACCAGGCAGTCAGCTTTCTTGGATAGCGACGACCAGCAAAGAGTTTTCAATGCGTTGTAATTGTATAATTGACATTTTTACTGGTGGGCACTAGCCAAAATAAAATGAATAAATACAATTAACAGTTTTGAAGACCAAACTACATTGTATTTCAGAGGTCAACAGGCTCTAGGTTAGTTAAAATCAACCGTTGCCCCTACTTCTCATTTTTAATTTAAAATATTAATTTTTAGTGTGGAATTTTTACTGAGAAATAAGATGAGAAAAAACGCCTGCAAGACAGCTAGCTATCTTATGTGGTGTGAGGATTAGCATGGAATCCAATCAAGAAAAATGAAAAGCGGTATAACAGTGGCTAGTTTTGTATAATTGTCCGTCATTCGCACGGTACAGAAAAGGGGATGTCCTTCACATGGCTGCCCAGACCGAGGTCATCCTTCGGAAGGTCGAGAGGGCAGTTTTCCTTCATGGTTGCGTGATGCGATCCTTCTGAAGGATAAGTCGTTTTTCGAAAGACACAGTAGTTATGCCAAGCCCTGGGAAGTCTTTCAACAAGAATGTTACATTTTTTGCAGACATCTAGTATTCAGATTTCAGATGAACTTTTTCTGACTTTTTTTTCGACTCACATTTGTAGAATTTCGGAAAGGTGCGTTTTGTGGTCACCTGGGATCTTTAACAAAAGGTCAAAGGTATACAGCACACTCGAAGTATAAACAAGGGCGCCCTCGCCCTTCCGGTCCACGGGAATTCGAGAAAAGAGTTTTTATATACTTTTACAAAAAAAAAATGCACCAACGACATTGTATGAAGTGCTTACAAGAAATTGGTCACAGTTCGAAAGGATTCTGTTGCGAACACCGACTTTTTAGCCAATAAAATGATATCCAGCCTTCGTTTAACCATATAGGCCGCCTCATCGACACGCTCATCGTCGCCATCTGCCGACGCCGTCCCCTCCCCCCATCTTGACACTCCATCATCTCCGCTCGGCCCTGGCCATCAACGTCGTCCTCTCTTTCACCGCGTCGCGTCCCCTACCCCGTCCTACCTGGCTTTACGACCTATAGAGGCCGTTAACTCTGTGATTTGCAACCCGAGCCGCCGTCAAATGCAGTCCCAGTGCCCGATCAGCCGAGAGTTACGATCGCCTCCATTGTCGCGCCGTCGACGCGGTCCTCCAACTCGAGTGGCGCGCGCTAGGTGACGCCGTTGTGTACGCAGAGTGGTAATTATTCGGCGACAATGTCGCCCAGGAGAGGGTAGGGGAGCCCGCAAGCGAGACTGGCTAATGTAGTGCATAGGGGGATGGTGGTAAAAGAGTGAGACGCTCTTGTGCTGGCACTGGGAAGCTGACAGAGACAGTAGACAGCAATGAAGTGTATGATCTAACTTTTAATGTTCCTTGTGTGTTGATATTGAAAAAAAAGCGACTTGTTTTGTAGCTTTTACGGTGCTGCGTCTGCGCATTAAATCGCTGTGCATGCGTCGGTTGACAGATCGAGTGGAGTAAGGTAAACAAAAGGCATCGCGTCCTGGAAATACTAGGATGCTGTCAGCAGACGCATGGCGGGCGAGAGACTGAACACATTGCCTTCTGGAAGCCAGAAGTGCTGACCCCAAGTAACATCTACTGGTACCATGTGCTGACCCTGCTGGCAAGGGGCGGTGAGTGGCAACTACTAGAGAAACTTATTGCAGACGCATCATACGCAATGTACATCTGTTGTCAACAAAATGCGTAGAAACTGAAGCCGGAAATAGCTGTGATCGGAATTTGGCATCTTGATTCACATTTTTCTGCGAGGTTGATCCCATGAGCAGGTGGTGTGTAGGTATTTCAACGATCAGGAGATTGTGTGGCGGTTATTTTACTTTAGATTGGTTTTTTCAGGCTTGTGTATCCATGAGGCAAGGCTCTATCTATGTTTCGCATTCAATAATTTTAGAAAATCTACGATACAGTTCGATGTATTGATAAACAGTTCAAGCCCTTGGTTCAAGCCCATTGCCCCAGCTGCAGAGCACATTGCCATCCTGCAGCCCGATGGAGTGTCTTGTTCCCTGCTGGCAGTGAGCCGGGGAAAGACACGTGCCTGCGGTCTGGTCTGTATGTAAACAAGAGGGCGGGTATTTTTAGCATGCGGCGTCGCCACGAAGATCTTGAGATCCGCCATATAAGCAGAGTGACGCATTGCCTCGGATGACAGGCTCAGACCAACCCGGTTCCAACCCGGTTCCAGCCCGGTTCCAGCCCGGTTCCAGTACCACATTATCTTTCATGGCATGTCCTTGGAGCAATGTACATATGACAACCCCCGCTTTCGCTTTTTGAGGGGCCGTTTTGAGGTTCAAATGTGCAAGGGGTGAAGGTCATGGCACGCAAATTTAAAATCCATTTTTGCTGCAACATTTCCTGGCGATTATTCCATCAATTTAGCGTTCACAATAGCAAGTCTCGGGTTCACCAGGAGGCTTTCGGTAACTACACCGGAGTTACAATATTGCCTGAAAGTAAAATTGTCCACTGTCAATCACGTGCATTCACATCTTGTGAAATCTGGCTTTGAATCTCGACTTTCCAAAGAGAAGCAGACGATTCCGATAAAGAAAATGCTGCAAATGGTTGGGGTGGGTAGCGATATCGTGCAAACCTTTGAACATTAATGATAAATAGCTAAATAACTTAAAAAACCACGCGTGTGACATTGTTATTTCTGTATTATTGTATGGTACATCAAATTTTAACTATTCGAACGAAAAAAAAATCTGTAGGAATACGAACATGGCCTTCCTGATTCTCAGTACACTTTCTTTGAGACAAAGGTTTGTGCGAGGGCGTCTTTTAATTTGCTTTCCTCAAATGTTTGCCAATAATGTCGTCACTAAAATATGTCTTGTAAAGGTGTTTGGTTACTTTCTTGTCAAAGTACACTAGTTGCTAGCAGTATCGATGTGCTCCGGTAATGGCAGTTCCGTCATTTCTTAGGAGTTACAGTGGGGATGAGTTCAACACGAAGCTTATGGGAATTATCACAGAGAGGGAAATGCCCGTGAGTGTTGTCCTTACTCTAGTAAATCATCCGTGCAAACACCTCACAAGCTCACAGGATTTCAATCGGCGTTATGGATCATCGAGCACCAGCGAATCATTACCAAGTTGTCGACAACGAACACGCAGCCATACGACTATATGTAATCCAGCCCAAGCAACGCTCTCCCATACCCGTCGAAGGTACGCGACAGGAAGCAGACTGTCCCCGCGTATCGAATCGAGCAAGTGTCGGCGTCATCGAGTGGCATCCCATGACAATGGAGTTGTCATAGAGACGTGCCCGTGGACGACTTCATCAGCGCCCTTTGACCGGAGCTGCACGGAGAGTGGAGGGTCATCAGCTTTGTTGTCGGACGATCGCTCATCGCCGGCTGACACGGACGCAATCAGGGAACTGGGCGACGTGGAGAGCAGGTGTTGGCGACGCTAGGGGGCAAAACACGGCACGTGGCATCTCAAAAATTGGCATTAAAGAAGATAATGTTCATTTTATGAAGAGTTATTTCATTTTGCTTACAGTGTAGCAACGAATCTTCAAGGCACGAAGACATGTTCGTCGTCGAACTTAGTATAAGAAAGTGCATTGAATCATATGTAGACAGAGAAAATAGTGCCTAAGACCATTCAAAACTCGGCCTGGAAATCGGTTTTTTAAACTAGAGTTATGTTTGAAAAAAATTAGACATAAAACTGAAAAAAATAATGTCCACTAGTGCATTCTTTCATTTAACGCATATGGCATCCACCACAGGTAACTGTCTTCGACGGCATCAGTTTTTTTTCCAGTAATTGCTTCATGGCAGTTTGCTTTCAATTGATCAGCATTTGATTTAAAAATACAGACATTCCTTGTGACAACACCGCAAGCAATTTTTTCGCCCATGACTCAGAATAATAATTGCCTGGATTTCTAGACGGCGATATCAATTGTGCGAACGCAGGAGGAAAACTGGCCGGAAGTCACCGCAGGTTACGAAATGTCTCCAAACGGCGACCACCACCATGCCGTCCACCCACGAGGAAGTGCCGAACCAACTTCTGTAGATAACGCTGTGGAACTGGGATCACAAAAGAAATGGCCGAAGTAGAAACATTGAAATGAATATTTATATTCTCATTCAACCGGTGTACAAAAGGTACAACTCACTGAAAGTTGATTTATTCACTTTTAATGTCCTCATATGAAAATTATAGTTCTTGGAAATGAGTGGCATCCTTCCTTATCGTCGGCGCCATTCCGCCGATGCTCAGTCCTCGCCGGCAGAAATCGCGTCGTCGACGGACGCCGTCGTGGACGGGTTTCCCGATTCGTCTCGCGCGCCAGCTCCAATCAGCGTCCTTTCACAATCGCCCAGAGTCCAGATCCACCGGGGAAGGGTCATCTGCCTCCGCGCAATCTGAACCAGCGCGACCACAATGGAGCGTAGCAAATCGAATTATAATGTATGCACATAGGCATACACTTCGCCGCAATCGCAACAATGTAAGTGTGTTTTAATAGGTTTCTCGTGTTCACGAACGTAACGTCTGGCCGGCTGATTGGTAACGTTCAAAGTTGTGTATACAAATTCCTATTGCCGGTCAGAAACCAATAAACCAAGTCACCGCGCATTGTGATCCGATGTAATGACGCCGTAAAGATTTTACTGTCGCCTCAACAACGTCGTCGATTGCAGCTGAGCGGAGTGCGTACGTAAATTGAGTGCGTCGAATGACGCATGTCGAAATGCAGCTTGCGTCGTGCACATGGCCCTAATTCGGCGATTAATCCCATGGCGTGCGGGTCACCACCGGTTTGACGTCGCCGTCGATGGGTGGACGCACGTGGGTGTGGAGGCGGCGGTAATTGATATACCTCGGGCAGCGCACGTGTGCATTTTGGAGGCGCGGTAGTAGCTGACGGATATATCTGGGAATGAGGGTGGGGAATTTCAAGTACGTTTTCAAAGTTTGCAATTTTTTCTAGGGGGATATCGTAAATATATTATCATCAACAAAATTAAATCCATTGGTTATGTATGTCATTGATCATTATTGATTGATATGAAACCTAAACCATCTTTAACTAAAACCTAAACTAAAGTCAGATTTGAAATGATTGATTACCTCCTTGTTTTGTTTTGTATGCGAGTTCTGTTCATCGTTGGCAACGTTGACTGCACAGAGTAATAGATGCAGGTTGCTTAAAATTCGCTCGTTGCACATTATTGTTTGTTTGGTATCATGGCCGCGTTGTCATGCCAACGTGACATTCCACAAGACGGTGGGTTGAGGAAGGTCAGTATTCGGTGTTTGATTTTCAAACTGGCAGAGCATCTTGCACCTGCTCGCCGTGTGTTTTCTTCACAGGAATCTTCCGCTGAGTTTTGTGAGTTTTATATTGTGTTCAATCATACTTATAGGTTCTCAGTGATGAAGCAAATTGCAGATGTGATTACGCACTGATGATGGTCAGAGACCGATAATAAAATTGCGAGTTTTGTTGGCAGTTCGTTAGTGCCCATTATTGAGTTTGTTCTCACGTAACCTCCATTCCTCTGCTGACAATTACGATTATTGCTTTTCTAATAATGTTGGTGATTGAAATTTCCAACATATCTTTCGAGATAATTAACAGAGAGAAAGTGTTCAGTCCGTCAGTCAGTGGAAACAAATACAATTAGCAATCCATGCATCATCACGCCAACCGATTTCCTGCCAGCAGAAGATCATTTAGGAAAAGCTGCGACAAGATTCTTACAACGTTTCCCATACAGTGTTCCCGTCCCTGCGTTGGCCGATGACTTGCCCCTGACTCATAACCACTCACAACGTGTTCTATAGAAGGTTGGCCAACGGGTTGTAAACATTTAATTTTGATTACACCTCTATAAAGGTGCATCTAACTTCAATTAAACTGTAATTCATCTTGACTCTGTCACCGTGAATCCCTTTCGAGTGCTGCTACCCTCAAGTAATCAAGAAGCAATTGAGCATCGCAGGGCAGCACGTGCTGTCTGGTTTATTGTGTGCAGTGGGCAGACCAAGACGCGACCCAGAAAGCGCTGAGTCATCGCCACCCTGATGTCCAGTCCGGCTGCCCTCGTGGTTTTGGGTCGCCACCTGGCCGGGAGATATCGCGATTCAATTTGTTTCTATGTGGGGTAAGCATCGAAAATGTGCAGGGCTAATTATGTCGATTGAATTTAAATTATTTGTTAAACATGCGATCATCCCCATGCGTGAGGGTAGCGACGGTTACGCACCCGGCATTGCGCGAACAGCGTGTCGGCATGTTAATTAGACCTACCCCTAGGATGGATTACGAATAGGCATTTGCGTTTTGAACGATTCTAGAAGCGTGCTCGTCTGTGTTAAATGCCACGGAAAAGAGGTAGGTAAGTACACACTTATTGGAAGGTAAATAAAGTGGAATTTGTATTTCATTCGCGTTGCATACTCGGGTTTTTTTTTTAAGGAACAAAAAACATAATGCTGTAATAATGGACCCCACCTTTTTGTTGTAAATAACCCATGGACAAGCCCATGCAGATATTATGTATTATTAGGTGTGATAGATGATGAGCGATGTGACTGCTTGGTACCTCATAAAGCCCACATTGCTTTGTGTGCCGGCGGGAGAACAGCAAACAAAGATAGCGATATTAGGCGACAGTTTATTTAATGTGATATCAGTGTTAATAATAGCATTACACTGAAGGGAAAACCGACATGAAGATGTGACAATAGATTCAGTTACTCTGGGCACACGCTCGCCAAAAAAAGGAGATAGCGTTGCAGGAGTAAAAGAGGAGCCTGGCGATGACGGAATGAGGATATGGACTTTTAAGCTGATTCCCACAGGATGTTGATTCAGATACAAAATGACCTTGAGTTTGAAACTATAGCATCTCCGCCTGGCAGATACAACTTATATAAACACAACATGCCTGCAATTTTTATGACACCCCATAAATAATGCTGATAGCACAATATTCTACTTTTCAATATGCGATTCATGGAAGTACTTGCTAAAGCAATTGTCAAGTATAGCTATAAACCATCCCCAAATCTGCTCCACGGTAGCAGATACTTAGATAGGCTAGTGTCAATAGTCTAGCGCAGTCCAAGTCCAGAGTACAAGGAAGGCACTGATACAACAACTCGAACACCAGATTCGGACATCATGATCATACACAATTTTGCTTAACTTTTCATGATCGCGCCAAAACCCGACGCCAAGCGCGCGCCAACAGCTCCAAAAAGCGACGCCACGGCGGCGTCACGTACGCGCGTAGGAGGCACGCGTGCCATGCTGGGTGCTCATCACTTATGCAGATTGTTAGACGCTGATAGGATGTGGGCTTGCTGGCGTGACCGCGGCCCGTGCCCGTGCCAGCTTGTGGGGAGCAGTGCCTTCTGGATGCAGGAGGGGGCGATATGCAAATGCACGGCGTCGCGGCAGTTGGTCGATGCGTCTGCAGGTTTTTGGGCATAGAGCCCCGCTGGACCGAAACCTATGGGGCGATTTTTGTGGCTACATTAGGAGCTTACCAGTTGTTTTTATTATGCCTAGACACAAATCTACATCATGCTGTTTGTTGGGATTCATTGAAATTCAGAATCTTGTATATTTCGTACTCGTCAGTATCCCGGCATCTTTTTAATTAGACTTGATTAGTGAGTCAAACTAAGTTGAAACTGTCTACATAGTGAGAGCTGTCAAACGCCACTCACACTTCAAGGACGCTGCTGTTAACTCATCGCAATCGCCTGACATGGAGACCTGAAAGTTCAAACAAGTTGACCAAGTTCATGCAATTAGGGTCCTAGCTTGGAATGAGAGCCTGTACCAACAAGGGCTTACTTCGGTGAAACTCTCCAGTTCCTACCGCCAAGTATTCTTCACTACATCGGTGGAGTACCGATTTCCACGCGGGCTGCATTCAATGTGTTTCGAGCTAGTAAAACATGCCCCGACAACACCCCAAGCCGCAGACAATGTTTGAATAAGAGTCGAATACTTATTGACTCTAATGCAATCTCCATGATGTCAGTGTGGCACCCATAAATTTGAGCGTGGAGCCCGCCGAGGGTCAGCTGCTGCCGAATCGGGGTGATAAGCGTGTCGCTGACAGCCTCGCGTCGGCGGCGTCGGCGGCGGGCAGATGGGCGACGTCGCCAGGGTTTGGTTGAGGCGTCGCGTAGGACGTACCGCTGTGGCAGAGTTCGGAAGCACACTTTACAACTCACGAGTCTCCGGCCATCGCCGCCATGTTCGGTGGAGCGCTAAAAATACATCGACGAATTGAAAAGGAGGAAGGAATCGCAGCACACAGAGCTAGGATCTTTTAACTGTGAACCTTTTGAGGGGGTGGGGGGGGGGAGGTATTATACGCTCTTGTTGTTAGCTAGTAAAATTAGAATACCTGGTAAACACCTGAACATTCAGTGCAGCATCGCTATCGCTAGAGACCATCAACTTTGCAGCGAAGGATTTTTGGTGTTTTTTTTAAAGGAGCGCAAACCACGGACCTGTGAGTTCCGTGCTCAAGCCAAAGCAAGAGACGGATGGTAGAGGAGCAAGGGATCTTCTTATGAAAATATCTTATCCCACTCTGAGAAGCTGAAGTCTGTGTGTCCGGGGGTCGGTTGGAAGACCTCCCGACCAGCGATCGGAAGGTCCCAAGTTCGTATCCCGGTTCGGTCGAACATTTTACCGACCCCTTCCGAATTCAATCTCAATCCTGTCGCTGTTCAACAACTAAGATGCCGTTGCTGTAAATGCTGACCCAACTCGAAGAACTTGACAACTTCTTGTAAATCCGCCAGATGTCATGTATAAATCATGATCGGATAAACATAGACCATAAGAACTTACACCATATGCCCACGGATTGGCGACTGATTCGATCATTGGGATTGTTCAAACCTAGTGCATACGATGTCGTCACGATCGTCGTTAGTTACGACTGCCAAGATATCCAGCGATCTTTGCGTTGTCCAGCGCTGTGCTACACTCGCGAATGCAGCTGCCAACGTCGCGGGCGTCGCTTTCACCAAGTGGAGGCGATGACTCTGCACTTTGTTACTCGAACCAGCGGCGTGCTAAACGCGTCCGTCAAACCTTCGATGCAGTCAAACACTGGCGCTCTCCGTTCTTCTTGAGGCGCTCTTGCAGGGGATATTTTGTTGCCATAGGTTTCAAAATATTATCCAGTGCATTGAGTATGATCAGCATATTTGGATTGTTTGATGTATATTGGCTAATCACTGTTTCCATCTAGCGTCGAGAACCACATCGACTGTTTTGTTCCTAGAAAGTCCCACAAGGGTTGAACTCGAGTACAAATTGTCGACAAAATTTCAACCGTAAACGTCATATGTGCCAAGTATGCTCGCCAAACTCACGGCACAGCAAAATAAAGCCCGTCTATCTTGCATAATTATGTCCACAAGATTAATTTTCAGTAACAATTCACGATTTTCTCTCAGCATGACGGCGCTTTAAAAACGAACCTCTGACATACGCCACTGCACACCTCCGCGTGGCCCCATCGCGATGATGCAGTCAACTCATTAACCAAGCGCATTCATGAATGCAATCATGCACTACGCCGTACAATGCACTTGCATTGATGCACGCTGCACATGCACATGCAGATGCAGTTATTATATTGGCGATTTAGTGCAAGTCAGCGACGGCTAGAACATCACTTCCTTTTAATTATTGCCACAGCACACTCTGCAGTCTTGATGTCATCTAGCCAAATTGAGCTGCCTCGATTTGTAATGCGAATCTATTTCGAAGAAGTCCTTCTCAATTGACTCTAGGCGAACGCTGCTTGCAGTCTTTAAATTCAAAAGCAACATGAGCACTTGCAACGTAATTCGCATTGGATCCGTTGAAATTACCTGATCCTTGCTCAATTAAACCCAGAGTGACCATGCGTAGTGCACACTCTCAATTTCAGCTGACCTATTGTCTGTTTCCATTTATCAAAGTCTATTGACAAAACATTAAACAACATTTGATACGTTCGTGAGCCATCGGAAGTTGACGACTCCGAGAGAGACCCTGCTACGGAGCTGTGTATCAAACGTATTTCATGGTTGTAGAAAGTCAGCTAGGGCTGTTAGGGTGGTCAAAAATGGCATACCCCTCTGGACTTTCATTATATCCAGTATTTTCTGGAGCCTTGAAATACTTGAAAAACAGAATGGCAGCCACCAGGATCGAACCTGGCACCTCCCGAATGATTTTAAGGACTCGCTCTCACCAAACCATCTCGTGCTTTCAGACACAAACACAACGCGTGTTGATGTCGAGTACCGTCCTGCAAATACTCAACGGCCGAAGCCGCTCACCGACATCCAATTAGGACGAAGTTAGCGCGGACATCCCGGTAATGAGTCCTAACAGAGCGGCAAGAGCCTCACAGACCCGGCATTAGCACTTTTAATTTATAGGAAGGTGCCGTTGACAAGCGTTCACCGTGCGAGACCATAGCTCAGGTCGGCGAGGACCCCGCTGGCCAATGTCCAGTGACCGGGAGGCAGTGAAGCGGTAGCAGAGCTTGCAGCTTTGTAGTTTGCTGTGGAGATTGATTCCACTAGCATCGTTAGGAAGCATGGGCTAGAATGAAACACAGCTTCGTTCGAATTAAATCGCCCCTAGGAAGGACCCTAAACCCTTGAGACTGTTGGACAAGAGAGTGATGAACACTAGAACAGCAGCTCAGGGTTTATTTTTCGGTTTTTGTAAGGTTACGGTTACGCCTAAAAATTATTTGAGCAAAAGTCGTACACTTCGAAATCATCTTCCTGTAGCTCAAACAGAGTACTTTTTTTTTAATGTGAAGCAAGGGGGTTCCGCTTGTCAAAAGGTAACCGCTGCTGTCAATTTGGTTTCAAAATTTTGACTCCATCCGTCTATCATGACACATGACCATGACCTTTCACCTGTCACAGAATAAAAACCGTTTCCTCCAATATTTGAAACAAAGATTGGAAAACCGCTTCTACTACTTCGACCCTATCATGCACCGACCAGTGAAAAGGAGTACTTTACAAGAGACCATTGTGAAGTTAATCGCCCAATGCCTCAACGTCACCCAGACATTGCGTCGTTAAACCACAGGTGTCCGCAGCCTGGAGTCGACCTCGGTACCGCACGTCCACACTTGAGCAACCCGAAGGTCGGTGCAGGTATTAATGCAGTGTGCAATTGCACTTAGCGCTGCACTTGCATCGCGTGCCGAGGTCACGCGCGCCCACGCGATGCATAGCACGCGTCGTCAAGGTGCATCACGGGGAGGGGGGGGGGGGGGGGGGGGGCAGTTGGACGGTAAGGTTCGACTATCAAGTCGTCGTCGTGTTGCCGGGATAAGATTTATCATTGAAATCGCAAGTAGCATGCTAAGCCATGTGAGCTGCAGCTGACGATAAAATTTTTGTTGCATATAGAAAACATCATGTGGTCTCTGAAAACGATGGCTTGCACATGAGGGAAGTGCAATCTATTTCAGTCTTTAAAGCCCTTTCCTTTGTGTGTTCCCATCCATAATTTGTTGACACATTTACTGGCAGAAAATGTCAATCCAAACGTGCCTCACAGAAATCGCAATCCTGGCTCTGAAGAAAATTTAACCCACTTAAAAAGAAGCAAAATTACCTTAATTTGAAACACGTGTGACTTGGTCTACGCTCAAGTTAGCTACCGTTTTTCTTTTTAGTGCATTTTCCGACTGAAGCCGACATCAAATGAGACTTTCCTTATCTCACTTGTCTGCTTTCGAGTTTAATCTAGTACTTTGCGATCGTCCGTGACCCTCGACCACCGCCCCCTCCCTCTCGATGACCGATTCGACCAGTAGCTCGCCGGGCTTCGATGTCAGCGACTGCTGGCAACAAGATCGAAGACGTCTCGCCCGTCTCGAGGCACTCGCCCACGTCGAGAACTCGCGTCGGTCCCAATTAGGAGCGAGTGTGCTCCCCACGCACGCGGCTGTAGTCTCACCGATGGGTGTTCAGGAATCACGTTTACACCCCGAGTCGATCAGAAAGTACAGAGTCACTCGTCTCCTCGCCAATTGAGGATGGCGATGTCACAGTTGGTAAATGACTTCGTCTGATGGATAATGACTGGTGATTAAACCCGCGGCATCGCAGACAATTGCCTCTACAGTACATCCTGAACTTAGAGGTGCAGAGAGTTTTCAAGTGGCCATGAGGAGAGTTTTCGTTTCCCTTCGTTTTTATCATGTCAGGTGTCAACATTTCAACCAGTCTCGACTGATCCAGCTAGATCGCAGCCAACACACGTACCTATCCCAACCCCCTCCAATCTGGTAAACAACAGAAATGGATGTCATCAATGAAGTTACATTTGTCAAGTCAGACAAATAAAAAACATCTGACAACGACACTGTTTTAGAGGTAAACATTGAATCCTACCAATGCGTGGAAATTGTTGAAATTGGTTGAAATATCTGCACCTCTAACTCTGGGATATACTGTACACATAAAGGCACGGTCTCCCCCTCCATCGACCGAGTGGTCAGGTTGTAATCACGCAGAAGACAGGCACTTTGGTTATGGGCTGGTCTGGCGCTAGCAAGTTTCACCGGCGCAGGTTATAATAAACTACCTACGTGTTTCAGTTTCGTATTGACATGCAGAACAGAATCTCGACGGAGATTACCAGTGTTCTTCGGGCTTGTTCCCCGTCAAATCCTCGTCAAAGTCAACGTACACCATCTGTTTGTATTGGGTGACAAAGAGTTTATTATCGAGTCCCAGCTTGCGCCGAATTGTCAAGAGCCAAATTCCCGTCCATCTTTGCACGACGCACGCGAATCGCCCCGCGGACATCGGCGTAGGTACCGAGAAACCTAACTACAATCGCGCACTGTGCCTCCCTCCTGCGCACCTCGAGACAATGTTTGCCTCTGCGTGTCGACCACAAGCGACTCTTTGAGGAGCAGACAAGTACCTGCACAGAGCGCGTCTCATTGCCAGGACGCTCCGCGCCGCGACGGACAGAGCGGGTATTGTTTAGAATGTGTACCGATATCATTCTGCACTTGTATGCAAATTGCAGCGTTCGGCAGTTCGACCCGGCGCTCTGAATGCTCACCCTCTGTGCGGCGAAACGCATCTCTTCAAACAACCCATCCGGATCCTCTTGAAAAATCTATCGCAAACCCCCACGTGTACCTCGCGCGCGGTCGTTGCGCACGCAGCCCACACGTGAGGAGCCCACGTGCACCGTAGAAGGCTCGAGCGGGCTGCGAACCCACGACCCGGCGCCTGCACGACCAATGGCCGGCCACCGGTCCTAATCGGGAGGCTCATTAGCCGTGCACGGCCCGTGATGTCACTGCGAGCCCGATAGACTTGCAGATCGACGGGTCGGACGAGGACGACGTCGAACGGGAGGCGGCGATAGGGTGGCCGATCTGTCCTTCACCTATCAACACAATCTTATGACGTTACGCACGCTGAAGAGTTCCTAGAGCTTTAGACTTACTGGCAAATCAACTGTCATTCCGTTGTCCACACCAGGAACCAGCCGAAGCCTTCGGGGGAATTAATTCTCTCCAGCGCGAGATGCACAGAGTCACAAGCTTATTTCCTTTTCCTGAGATGCAAATTTCCTTCGATACACAATCTGCTAAGTTGACTAGTGACCATATTAACGTCGGCTTACCATGTTATACTTGAAGCACTTCCTGCTTCCCAAAAGGAATACAAAATCGCAGTCATCGTTTCGACAAAAATACCAAATTCCAGCCATAATTTCGACCAAAATACCAAATCGTTGCCATAATTTCGAGCAAAATACCAAATTTTAGACATCATTTCGACCAAATCGCCTATCGCAGCATTCTCTGGCAGGCGGCGGCCATGATACACGACTCCTATCCCCACGTCGTGCCCCGGTTCGGGTTTCCAGGCGTGCACGAAATACCTGCGTGCGTGGAACGGACACCGTCCATGATCGCATCGCCCAGACAGACGCCTGACTCAGGTGAAACGCTACATTCCAGCGTCGCAACGCGCAGGCCTACGGCGTGCTTGTCCAAGCCTGCTCAACGCTCCCCCCTGCGCGGCGATGCGATCACCCTGTCGCACAACAAGACAATTGCCGGCGATGACGTGACGCCTAGTGGGTGAGTCACTGCCTTGGGTCCAGGAGGCGCAGTCGGGGCGCACCCGGACACTTGTTGCGGTACGCGGCGATGTGTCAGCATTCCAGAGCCAATTCCTTCACCTCAGACGGAATACACGTGCAACTTGAAATTGCTTGGCTCTATTATGATGGTGATGGTGACTCTTGAAGCCTACAGATCCAAGAGGCTGATAATTGATTGGTTTGTGATGTTTAACGACGCACTGTTTTGACAACGGCCTGTGTCACTGATCTAAATGAGTCAATGATGCTGATGAACCGAGCCTAGCCCAGAAGGGAGGAGAGAAAACCCGGTGTTTGGACGTAACCTACTAACTTTCATCCCACCGACCACTCATCGCGAAACGAAAGGGTCATGTGTATGATGGTCACATATCTAATTAGTGAATTAATTGCTTCTGTTCGGGAGAGAGGTTGAAGGAATGAAAGTTTGTACAGAAACTTCATGCGCCTTGCTTAGCAACCTCTCGACAGCATGGATTTGTGGAGGAATCCTGTTGTTCGCTTTGAACCTTTCAAGAGGGCCGTTAAGCCGGTGGTCCCCTTTGTGCTCTTCGACAGGAGTAGGCTACGTGCAGACACCGAAAATCCTGTTCTCCCTCCTAGGCTCGGTTAGGATCATCATCATCCTCATCATCATCCACTCATACACCGACACCATTAGACCAGTGCGTCTTTGAACATTACAAATCATTGGCATTGCAGTGCAAGCTGCTTCAACAATGTTGACCATCACCGTGCGTCTTGAGTTTACAAGGACATTGCAGGCAGATGATCCCTCCTGTATTCCCATCTCAATTTCCACCCGATTTGTGCCTCCGAGACCGGCCACCGTCCCATCAAGCAGTTTGGTCGACCCTGCCATGTGGTCGTTTTGCCAAGCGGCCACCAGACCAGACTGCTTGGCGACAGATTTTTCGCCCATAGCAACGAACCGCAAGTGGAGCACAATGCGGCTATTGTCACCCACTTGTCGCCGATCCGAGACCAAGACAATGCAACGGACGAGATTCAGTAAGGATCGCTCATCGCCGTCCTGTCTTGACTTGCCTCGAAAGCGTGAATCAGAGCTGCTTGACGTAATCACACGTGGGCATCGATGGCATATGACTATGTGCTCACATTAGTTAGTTCGACAAAATAACGTGAGCCTTATTCAAGGTAAGGTAGGCATGTTCCGTTCATCATCGCTTTAAATTGAGGGAATTTTATTTGTTGTATTTAACGACAAACTGTTTGGATAACGGTCCTGTCGGCACTGGTCTAAAGGCGTCTTGTAATAAGCGTGTGCTAATGAGGATGATGATGATACCTAGATGGGAGGAGGGGAAACCCGGTGCCGGCACGGAACTTTTTACTGTCGAAGAGCACCAAGGGAACCTCCAGTTTAATGTCCCTTCCGAACGACAGTACACCGCGAACAGCAGGATTCCTCCACAAATCTATGCTGTCGAGAGGTTGATAAGCAAGGCGAGTGAAGTTTCTGTACTAACTTCCATCCCTCCAACCTTCCATGATCACCCATCCAATACCAGGCACATCGCTGTGATGCTTAACTTCGGTGATCTTACGAGAATCGGTGTCCCCAAACCGCCAAACCGTTCGGTTCAATTTGTTTCTGTAATTTTTTAAAATTCAAAATCATGAGACCCTTCCAATCAGAAAGTGCATTGAAATCGCCTCATTCTTCCTGCTGCTCCAACTTCTAACGCATATGTAGGTCGTAGTCCAGGTAAACGCCTCACTCCAACCCCATCTAAACGCCTCCCCCATTCGTCGCGTGGCATCGCCTCGGACGAGTCACGCACAACGCATGTGCCGCGATCACCGGGGTCGCACAAGTTAACACATGCGTAAACACTCCAGCGCAGAATGAATACCCCGGCCATTAAACTTGTCATCGCATGCGTAATAAACATCACATTTTATTTGCACAAAAAGCCGGCAAGTCATAATAACAACAGACATACGCAGTGATATTTTATTGGTTATGTAAAACGAGCGGCAGTCGGTACCCGGTCTTCGCTTCTGGGTTACGCGTTTGATTGTGTTGCCAGCAGCAACGCGGCGAGGTAATCCATTACGGGCCAATGAATGAAACGGGCGCACAAAAGGGTTGGAGGGTAACCCTTCCACTCGTGTGTCATACAAATTACGCGACTCAAGAGGGCTGTGCCGACTTCGAGTGGCATGGCCTTGTTTCTTGTCGCCTTACAGCCCCCTAAAGACTCGAGTGTTGGCCGACAAGCTCGTGGCACGGCCACACATGATGTCATATTCGAGGATGTGAGTCAACGAGTCGGGGAAGCGGTGTGCGCGTATATATTTTTTTTCAAAAATTCGCTCGTTATTTTCTTCCGTTTCGACGGTTCATGAGTTTTGCGGCTGTGTTAGCATTGCTCTTTGGACTGGCAGTCAAACGGGAGGTCCTTCAAGCTTGAACCTCGAGGATCTGTCTCGTCCTGGATGGATGTGGTTTCCGTGATTTAAATTTGCGTTCTGATTGCTTCTGAGGTTGGTTTTGCCACATGTTTGCAGCTGCTGTCGTGTGCTCCGGTCCCAAATCGGTCAAATTACTGGCAAATATTAGGTCCGTCTATAATTTGGAAGCTATAGCGTGCGCTTATCGATGGCGATCCCGTCGACAGCCCATCACACTTAATTCACTTTTTTTGTTTAACTTAATGTGAGACCGTTGGCGCGTTTTTTCAGCACTTAAAATGCATCAAGTCCCAAACCAGTTAATAGTCGATCAATAAATTCTCCTATCTAAATTTAAAATTATAAACGCCGGGTGACCGGCCACTAAGTTATGCAGATTGCGTTCTCGCACGGCCGGTACGATTCTCAGTCGCCCAGCGAACCCTCGGCCAAGATCGTACGTACCTTTATAACGGAGAAAACAGGAATCCGTGTTGTTTTCGAGGCGCTTTTCCGGCATCGAACCCGACCCCGGGGCGTGCACACGGACGGTTACGTGGGGACCGTGTCCACGCACATGGATCACGTGACCACGCCGCAATTTGGCGGGAAAATTGCGGCGTGGTCTACGAATGACGCACTTCATGGGACCATGAGCGAAGGTATCGGGTCAGCCGTGGGTCGCATAATAAGCTTTGAATTTTAGAGATTTAGTGCTTCAGCACGAGAGTTTGGTGTAAAATGTAAAATAAATTAAATATTTCCACATAAATCAGCTACATGGACATGTGTGTGGCATTGAATGGAGACATAAAAAGTCGATGTGCTAACAAAAGAAAGCGAGAAAACGCTTTACTAAAAGACTGAAAAAGCGATGGTAAATTGGTGAAAACGTATGATGTGCTAGTATTGGTGAACACCGATGTACATTAATCCCAATGTGTCACAAGGTTTCGGTCACTTTGGTCTTTCATCTTGGAAAAAAGAGTTCAATTTTAATTTTGAGGTGTATTGTATCTGGCTAGAAGCATTCAAAACACCTCAGCACAGTTGGTACCCATTGCAAATCGGTTTCTTGGTTTATTTGGTTGAGAAAGAAGCTTTTAAATACCTAAATGATTGCCTATATACCATACATTCAATACCACATTGCACTTAACATTAAAAACTGCATTCAAGTATTGAGTAACAAATACTGCAATATTGACCAACTATCAGTATCCACATTACAACTTTTTTTTTTATCGTAATAGTGCTATTGGTAAGGAAAAATTAGACATGAGCCTAGACATTTTAAGACGTCCAGTTTTTTGCCCGCTTCTAGCAATAGAGACTCTTATAAGCTTCACAAGACGGTATATGCAAGGAAAAAGGTAAATTCCGACATCGGTATACCACCACACATCAAGCACCACCGCATGTTCGGCGGTTTCCTGCAGCTTGGTAGTCGTCCGGTGCATACCGGGGGCGTTGCAACCGCATGTCTTGAGAGATGCTAGAACGCCGTCGGGAAAAAACCGGGCGAATTACTACGACGGAACCCTTGCACATACTGCATGGCGTGTAATGGACCTTGCGGCCAGCATTGCACGTGAAATTCGGTTGGCAGGGACCTCTCGAACCTCTCGGACCTCTCGAACCCCTCGGTGGCTCTATACGAGGATATTGTGCCAGTAAAACACCGATAGCAATCAGTCACGGAGAGCCAATTTCAGATCGACATGACTTAATTTGAAAAACCTCAACACTTCTGTCGGTGTATGAACCATTTACGATATTGATGAGACAAGGTTAATGTGGTAAACTAACTCAACTCTCAATGGTCAATCTCTAAACGTGAAACCATTTGTACCGTGCTATTGAATTATATTGACTGCTTAGCCTTGGGAAGAGGAGATATATGGATGCAGTTATAAGCAGAATTTCAACTATTGCCATAATTGTTTGTAATTTGCAAATGCATTGACCGTGGGACACTTGAAATAACGATCGGAATGCAATAATGAATGTAACAATCATTTGCAACAAAATGCAAAGGCAAAGCGCGAATCGAAGAATGTCCCGACCGCATGATTATATTGATAATGGTGTTGATGCTGGACAGGAAACCATCGTGTACGTCGTGATGCGACTCCGGCGATGATCCAAGCGGCCAGGTAAACAGTTTTCACATTGGTTTTTTTTACCCTGGCAGCTGTTCTGCAGCTTCCTTACGGTTCGCCTTGACTCTATCGCCAACAGCTTCACAGAAGTAACGCTCGTCAACGCCGCAAGGCGACCAGACTTCCATGTCGAGCGAGCGGCGCAAAGTTTCTCGACGGCGACATGCACGAGCTGGGGAACGAGGGAGACGCTAAAAATAGACGCCGTCTCTCTGCGACGCGTCTGGTTCCGTGAGCGCGACGTCCCGGAAGCGGAAGGTCAGAACGACGACCCCTTAGGGAGTTGTCTGGAGAGAATGGGAGACGACGGGATAGGGGAGGCCGTATGGCGGCCACGTGCCCCGGTTGGTGACGATTGTGATGGTACGAGCATGCTCAGAGGACAGAGTGTTGCTTTAGACTAAACTTCAGTGCAAACGCAACCTACTTACCAAGATGATTTCCGAGCGGCTGAATTATACGTTCCTCGCAATCGTCTTCAAAAATTTACATTAATTGGCAACTGATGCCCATCGCATTTATAAAACATAAGCATGCGGGTACCTATTAATAGATTTGATTATTTACGTGTCGATTTCAAGCAGCCTAAGGGCAGAATTTGAAATCCCTCGGCTCCATATTCCACGTATGCCGAGGCGTTTCGCCTCCGATTAAACAAGGGATCGTGATTTGAAAACGACAGGTGGTGCAGGCAACTGCTGCCGCTCAGGTACCGGCACATCGCGACGATCCTCCGCACCCAGCACACATCTCATCGCAGAGCATGGAGTTGGAGCGATTATCCTTGTGCCCGCTTCGATGTCACTCGTTTAAAATGAAGCGTATGTCACAACATTATCGTTATGGTCAATTGCAGGCTTCCATGACGTTAAGCTACGGTGCTGGAAGTTCCAGACATGGGACACCGGAAGTTACTGGCCATGGCTTCCCCGAGGGACTCCTTGTGTAACAGGAGGGGCTAGCGTCTGCTGTCATGAGAATCCGCGGCTTGTCTGGCAGAAGATACGTGGGCTTGTGGGAAGAACCTGGATGGGTTGTGATGTCACAGTGGCAGGACGATAGGAAAGCTCCTGATCAATTAATCACGGATGATTTGGGACCGAAAACTTGCTCTGTTCCGTGACTGTCTTGATTGGTTGGGGATAGCTGGCCGGAAGTTGGGTGTATCAACGCAAACTCTTTTCAGCAGTATCAAAAAAGCAACGATAATTCCTTACGGTCAGCAGGCATGAACCCCAAATACCCAAACATTTCAGCGTGAGCTCGACGTGAAAAAAGTGTGTTGTTTAACACATAAATCTGTAAACTCAATCCACTTTTCCTGACCAGAACGAGCAGGGTCGGCAGGAAAATACACTAAGATACACATACCATCTTAGTCTGCATTTTCCTCCCCCAACTGCAGCGCTATTAGTGGAGAAGCCTCTCCCATGATCATTAACCACGTGCTCTCGAGAACATCGGGTGCTCGGGGTGCCCCCCTGGCTGCTTCCCACGCTTGCCCCCCCCCCCCCCCCCCCCCCCCACCCAAGAAGCACCTTCAGCCGCGACATCCGGGTATCGAGCACCCTTCCGATCGCGCCGTCGACCGAGCAATGGAACCCACTTCCTTTCCACCGACACTCGAGTAAGAAGCCACAAAGACTCCTTGAGTGTTTTCTCTTTGGTGTGGGGAAGTCGAGACGACCGAGAAACAAGCGACGTGAAGGGTTTCGACCCTCTAGCGGGACCATTGTCTCTGTTTACCGTGTTGGAAACATCGGTTCTCGTGATATCACCGAAGTAAAGCAACATTGTGCTAGGTTAGATATTGGATATTGGATGGGTGACCACTGAACGGTTTGACGCGTTTGAAACTCTGAGTCTCGTGATATGTGCAGGGTTAGGTATTGAATAGATGACCATCTTACCCAAGATCAGTTCTCTTTACGAGAGAGATTCGAGTAATAATTTGTAAAAACAGTGCGTCGTTAAACACTACAAATCAATCAATCAATCAAACCTCATATAATTGGCATGACTCTGAGCTTCATTCTACTGACCATACACAATTTACTTGTGTGAAACAAGATTTCTACTTATTTTTTTCTAATCGCTAATCCTAATTGGCGTCCGGTCACAATCTATTACGCTCATCCTTGACCTGTTCACCACGGTTACCTTGGATCGTAGCTTGCAACCCGAAACCAGAGTTTGTACCAGAGTTTTGGAGTGCAAATAGCAAGAAATCGATCCTGCAGCACCTGAAATAATGGACAAGGATTCGGGATTTCTAGGACATTTGTTCATGAGGATCCATACAAGAAAAACGAAGTTTCTTTAGATAAATATTAATCAGTAGATTATTTTATTGAAGCCAACTCACTTGCTTCTCCGATTGCCAGTACAGTGTGGCCAACCTCGTTTCACCGGAAATGACTTGGGGACTGCTACCCCATGCGACTAGATCTTCCTCCTTCCACTACGCACTACTTTAATATATTATATCAACTAATAAAACTATATTATTTAATAATAGTAGTGGTATATAACTCGTCAGAACCGACAGAGCTTAAAGTTGTATACAAATTGTTGTAGAATAAGTTAAAAGAGGCGTAAGAGCGTCGACGACGTCCTAGCAGAGAGACGCCGACGCCTGGTTGGCGGTGGAGGGACGCTTCTTGACGTCGCTGACGACGATCTGGCTTCGCATCTTGGTCTTGCTCCACAGATCTGAAAAACAAGAGGACAGCTTGTTGTTAGACATTGTGTATGGTAAAAGTAATAGTGGACCACTAGACATAACTTAGCCCCGAAAGGTCAAGTGAGATAGGCTTTACTTTCAAAATGTATTTCAAATGTAAAAAAAAACTCTCAAACTCGTCAAAAACCTGCACTAAACTACAGGAAGTCAGGGCGGTAAAGAAAGGGGTTCGGAGAGTGGAAAAAGAGTCCGTCTCGGGCCCGCCAGCCTGGAGCCGAGACATCTCAGACGCCTCTTGTCACCATAGCGTCGACGCCGCTGCAAGGACGTCGCGTCTGGTATCCACCAATCGGTGTCGAGCGCGGGAAAGTCGCCAACACGCTTTGCATACCACGCTCTAGGTTAGCGGGTTTCACTCGGCGTAAACAACCAACGTCGTCATAGCTACGTGCCGTTCATGTATCACATGGCCCACGGCAGCCAGATCACGGCAATTTCGTCGATGCGTCGTTGCACACGTCTCGTGGTTGGTTAACCAGTGACCAATCACAGCCTCATAATTTTTTGTTGTACCTCTGAACCCGAATTTCGGCTTCTTGATCTTTGACCCAGTCGCACGAGAGGCGATAGCAAGACACTTCTCAATCGCCCACCCTCCCTGACCTGCGCGTTGTGGTGGGTCTGACCCTGTCCGACAATCGAAATGATAGCGCTTTTCGCGGTCTAACTATCACAGAAGTTAAGCAACACATCACCGAGACGGTTTTAAAATGGGTGACCACCGCTTTCTGTTTGGCAACTCTGATCGTTCTCATGTCAGCACGAATCGAAGGAGAAATCGACACTGAATTGGAGTCGTGATGACTTGCTTTTGGCTCTCTCCCATTTCTCTCTTAGACTTTGTTACGTCCATCTTTATCCAATACCCGTTAATTCGTTCCCGCATTTGCTTGTCAAAACAGTGCGTCGTTGAACACAAAACGTTAGGCTGTCGTCTCAAGCAGCCGACCAGCTGCTCCACCATTCGGCCCTGATGTTGTTTACTGGCCAAGACAGCGGACGTGGCGTCTTAAGCCGCTCGGAAAGGTCGCTTGGACGGCGCACGAAGCTGTCGAAACGCCTCTCCAGGTGCACGCCATTCCGCAACGCAAACAACATCTTGCCACTTCGGCGTGATGCCAGATGGACGCAATTCAGCGAGCCATTACCATCAATCTAGGGCGCCGGTCAGCGAGTGCTTCTTTCGATAGCGAGATTCTCAGTCTGGTTCCTCCGTAGTTCGGTGTCCAACCAAAAAGGCACGGCGTGTAAATGGCGAGGTTCGTGGCGAAGGCTTCATGTCTCAGAGCGGCAAGAAGTGTCTGCAACGGGCTGCCGCCGGTCCGGCTTGAGGTAGGTCCGCGCCGGGTTTTTTCTCGGTGTACACGGCCATTGCGTAACGGTCCACGGCGGCGGCGGCGAAGGTCCACGGAGGAACTCGTCAGACTTGAACGCGCAACGTCCTGATGGCGCCCGAGGTAGCTGCTCTCGACGAGTGTCTTTGGCTATCTCCCGAGGAAATTGGCTTTTCATCCTAATTTTCCGACGGTATTTTCCTTGCCCGGAAGCGACCACAAGGCATTTAACGCAGACTTTTGTTTTGTTATCTCGAGCGCCAGAGACAAGAGTCCTTATGGTGACACAATATTTTAAAGCTTTAACTCTATATGTCTAAGGCCTATCTTTTAAAATTAAACTCTGGTATTGATTGGAGATTGGAGAATGGTATCAGTGGGGCAGTGCTAGCTATCGCAGCCTTGGCCCGGCCTACAAGACCTGCGATAACAAGAAACTGAAAGACACTCTCTCTTGTTTCCAAGACTATCGCTCAGCACGAGCGCTGCAGTCTAGTCGGCCGTGAGCGGGCGCTATCAGAGATGCAAAGGTGATCGCGGTGCAGCGATCGTCACCTGTCGACCAGGCACACTCTCGGCCCATCCGATCATCGCCACGACGCCCCACAGCCACTCGGACCACGCACAATCGGCCCGTAAATCGCGCTGCCATCGGTGAAAAAACCGCACCACGAGAATGTTGTCTTCGAAAGCGAAGACAACAATGCGTTGTTATACCTAGGCAAAAAGTTGCGTCGCGCGGCCGAGACGACTGACAATCGGAAACAATCGCGGTGCTCGGAATGCGGGTCAAGGCGGCGGTGTGCCCGACCCCCACCGGGGGTGGCCGACGACGTGAGTGCGAGAGAGCGCGTCGTCGACGGCACGCGACCGCCGTGCGCGCGAACGGAGGGTGGGTTGTCTTGGCCTCGGGCCGGCAGACGGCAGATGTTGGAAAACACCTGCCGCCTGCCTCTCTGGACCGCGTCAGGGATGCAGCGTCTAGAGGTGGCTGGCTGCGACAGCTGCCGCCGTGCCGGCCCGAGGCCGTGTCTACCTGCGCTTTTCCCGCGTTTTCCTTGCATCTTAGCACAGCTTCATTGTCTTCTTGCAGCATCCAGGGAATTGTGGACCTCAGAAATGTTTCCTCAGGTTCCAGTATCTCGTGACAATCTTTCACGGCGAACGCTACTCGTCTTGGGTTGTTTCCAGCGTTTCGACGCATTTCAGAACTATGTCCATGGTATCGAACTGCCACCAACGCGTCCAGCTTTCCTGAGACTTATCGCCAGAAATGTTCACATTCCTTCAAAGTCGCCCAACTCAACGCCTGACTTGAACGTTGTCCACCACCCGGTTCCTCGGGCAGGCTACCCTTGCAACGAAGTCCGAGCGGCGAAAGAAACCCTCCCCGGGCGACGAGGCGGGGAGCGCCGGGCGCTGACTTCGATGTCGACCCGCGAATCGGGAGCCTAAGGTTTCTCGCTCGAACCCATGTCCGATTATAGGATACTGTGATTAGGGAGCCTAAGAAGCACATTTTTTTCTCTCGCGTTGGGGAAATATCAAGCTACTGTTTCAACATCGCAGGCAGCCACTTGGATCAAATATTCTCAGGGCAAGACGTTGAAGATGCAGTGACTTTCAACTCCAGAGATAATGGAATTCATCGTTCAGTCATCGTGTCTGTGCAATTCTGCCGATCCTCTCTGCTTATCGTCGTCTAGGCCGATTGAGTCTAGAGAGGCGTTTCGCCGGCTCTGTGGTCGACGTCGACGCTTTGGCGGCGTGCGAGAGAGGAATGTCGTAGACTCGCTAGCTGCGGCCACGGAATGCGGAACTGGGCTCGGCGTTGGCATGCCTCGCCGTGCCGGAAAGGAGGTCAGCGTTGGGGCGAGCCGGGAGGACGTGGTCGACGACCGGAGAGAGGACCGCGATGATGATCGAGGTGGAGGGATGTGGATGGTTACCAAGGGGTGCAAACTCGCGCTTGTTATATTAATTTCACTCGAAATACCTCGTAATTAAAAAAAAAAAAAAAGTTTTTCGAGTTGTATCTGGGAAATTTGATTCCATCTTCGAATTAAGGCTATACAAGGTGGCACAGTGAAGATTCTTACCTGTCAGTTTGATTTGTCGCCGCTTGGTCACTCTTCCTTCTCTCACGACGCCTCTCTCCGTCGTCGGCGTCCTCTCAATACGATCTCCACTCTCTGAAGTCACCGGCGTCGCCTCTCTTCGATTGACGTCGTCGACCACCTCAGTCAACGGGTTCCTCTCGTTATCGGCCTGCACACGACTCGACGTCACCGCCTCCTCGATCAGCTCGTACGTCTCCGTCAGCCGCCGCCGCTCCTTGTCCATCTCGCGACGGTACACGCGCTCTGCGTCGACGACGTCGCAAACGCCAAACAGACAGACGGGCGCCAGTGAGCGCCGCTTTACGGGGTGACCGTCGTGGAGGCGGCGTCCAGGGTGCAACAATAATCGAGCTGTGGCCAACATGGTCATCTTTGAAATGTCACTCGATGACCAAAACAAAACAACGAAATCTCACTACGACACACGGCGGCACGGAAAGTTCTGATCTGGATGTCACTGCCCTATGAAGTGTACACTCGACTTGCTGAATGACAGATGTCACGGCGATGTGGATTCAGGGGAGCGTTTGTCGTGAACTCTTTGCAGCACCAGGGTTCGAACGCGACTGCCGAATACTAGCGTTCAGTCCCAGCGGTACCGTGCAACTGGCGGCTACGGCAGCGAACACAGCCGAGGATGGCCGAGCGAGGCCGATCGGTGGACACCCCCTTGACAGGCACCTACGTCCTCTTACCTTACCCACTCTTCTGACCCTCCAGTTCGTGGAATCGCTTCGGAACATTCGCGGAATGAAGCAATCCATTGTCGTCATTTCCAAAAACCCGACGCTCTCTGGTAGCGTCTTCCGCGAAGCTTACAGCAACGATACTAGCATCAAACCTGTTGGAGTATCTTCTTAAACCAGAGGATATAACTTATACCAATATCTTTAGTTCACCCCATCCAACCACGAGGACGCGCTAGTGCAGAACGGCACGTAGCGGGATTTGCAACCCACTCTCCTTTGCTTAATCTCGGTAAAACCTAGAAAGAAAGGCATATTTTTTGCAACCCCTTATTTTGATCGTATCTCGAAGAGGCTATTTCTCGCGGGGTGCGCATCCCACAAGGCCGTGACAGAAAACAATACACACAAACAAACATTTTAAAATAATCAGACACCGTTGGGTGTATAGAGTGGGTATCATGCATGCTACCTAGTTACGTCATCATCTTACTTTTTCCATAACCTTTACCCAATCAATAACCACTAGCTTTCTACTTCCAAGATACATATACCTTGCAGTATTCCCATGGATGTCTTAGCATATTCGTAATATTTCCTCTGGGAAAACACCCATCCAGCACTAGATACACATTTAGGAAAGAAGTGATTTTTTATTATTTCAACAGCAGGCCGTGGAGAGCCATGAGTCGACAGCAGGCTGCCGAACCTCTGCGACACGCACGACGGAAGTGCGTCGAGTGCTGTCCTGTCCGTCCGGGGAGGAAGTCGGGCATTAACCGCGACGATGAGCAAATCACACGTCCCGGACGGTGACCCCGTCGAATCGTCGGCGCCTCCCTCGACGGGGGGCGTCGTGATAGGCACGCAAGGCACGTACGCGGCGTCATGGCGCGGCGACCGGAATGGCAAACGTGAGGATGCACGGTACACGTCGGTGTTAGAGGTTGTCGAGGTCGATTTGCTCCGTGAGGATCTCTAAGAGCAACGCCACCCCATACAAGCGCTGAGGATTGTGGTTCTGAACGAGATCCTCAGATACAGATCTAGGCTTGACTGTCAATTATACAAACATAAAGACCGTTGCAGATGAGCGTGGCTATTTTTTCTTCATTATTTAAATTACTTTGTATTTGATGGTTTTTAGACTCATGTCTACTTGATTTATCCTTAGCACAAGTTTTGAGAAAAAATTATTTGAACTGGGTTTTGAATGCTAAGTAAATGGCTACTTTACTTTACTTAGCATTCAAAATCCAGTTCAAATAGTTTTACTTTGTATTTCATTTTGGGATCCGCGCCTCCGAACTCTACACGCCTTTCCTTTGGCACTTGCGTTTCTGCATGTGGTGGTTTTTATTTTATGTTGCTGTCCTTTAGAAGTCATGTTGTTTTCGCACTAATTTATGAATCATCAAATGTTGCTTCATGGCACATTCAGGCATTTCGTATGCAACTGTTGATCTCGAGTTGAATCAAGTTGTTCGACTTTAGACTATTTACAAAAAAATCCAGTACTTGGTCACATCACGTGTCAAATAAAGTCACTGCAATTATCAGAACGTTTTTGACTGCAGGTTTCACTCGCCAGGGACCAAAGCAGTTAACGCCTCGCCGTATAGAGTTGCAACTTCCTCACATTCACAAAAAAATATATACTCCTCATTTACTTTTGTTGACAATGACAAAATTGTAGATCTAATCACACTGCGTTCCTAACCGTTTGTCACGCAAACAAAAGCCCCTGCAGTGGAGGCGACGAGCCGCGACGTATCATCGCCGACATTGTCTGTGGGCGGGGGTTGGGGACGACGGCGTTAGTTAGTTGGCAATTAGGCCAGGTGGGATTGTGTTGCGGCTGACAAGCGAACAGCAACGATTCACACTCCCATGGGTCGTAAATTAGCGCTAGTCTCGGCAGATGCTGCGTCTCGTGGATCTCGCTAGGCAGTAAAGGGGTAGGCAGCTTCCACGGGGTCGGGACGCAAAGCGTCCTTTGTTTTCAGGCTCAGAATGAGTTTGTGCTTTATATTTTACAAAGCAAACTCATTGTTTTCTCCCGTGATATGAACGCGGTAAGACCCTTGTGTTTGTCCTTGGTCCATAATCTCTTACTTAACTTCATCCGTGTTCCTTTCAGACTAGGATGGTTTCTTAAGTGAAAAACTTAAATATCAACAATTTTTCTAGATTGTGGAGCTCAGAAAGGAAGGAAACGTATTAGATATCTCATAACCCCCGAGTGTACCTTTTCACTGGCAAAATCTACCTCCATCAACGATTCACAAGCCATTGCCGGGCACGGTTCTCTCTGTGCTTCTCTGCTAAACACCCCGTGCTTTATTCGCAAGCACGCGCACGTTGAGCGTCTCGATTTCTTCAGCATCCGTCCGCCTGGAAGCCATTGTGCTCGCCGGGGTCGACGGCTAACTCTTTTCGGGTGCTAAATTTGAGAGTTTTATAGTTTCCGGTGCCTACCTGATTCAGGACTGGCACGAGGATGTGCATGCTCACTGTCAAAAACATGTCGGGAGAATACCAAGCCACTATCCAGTCCGGAGATGACACGCTGCATGTATTCACAATCTCTCTAGCTTTATTTCCTATCGCTATAGACTCCAAATATGGATGCGACCTAGCACACATTCGTTTCTCCGATAGTGTAGACCTTTCCCAGCGCTTCTTGAGTTGTTGCGACAGAGAGTATTATCGAAACCATCCATATACCTGAATACAGAGGCAAAGCAGGGTTTCAAAAAGTTATATTTTGGAGAAATTACAACAACCTATATACACCTAAACCAGGTTGGCGTAGTTAAAATGATTAATTTGGGAAGTTTAACGACGCATGGTCTTGACAACGGGCCAGTGGCACTGGTATAATGGCGTTGATGAACGAGTGGGTGATGATAACGATGATGACAAACCTACATTTAGTCTAAAAGGAAGGAGGGGAAACCCGGTGTCGGCACGTAGCACACTCCGGTTGAAGAGCTCTAAGAAGACCACCGGCTTAAAGTTCCTTCCGAAGGACAGTATATCAACGCGAACAACAGGATTCCTCCACAAATCCATGAAGTCAAGATGTTGATAAGCAAGGCGAATGAAGTTGCTGTACTAACTTTCATCCCTCCAACCTCTCTCCCGAACAGAACTGGTCATGATCATCTTATTTACTAATACTTCCGAATGATCCAATCATGTTTAGCACCGCTGGCACAACGCTTCAGTCTTAAACCAGGCGTTGTCCGCGCTGTTTTGAGTGTGTTTTTAAAGGTTTGTGTGGGGGGGGGGGGGGGGGGGGGGGGGGGTTGAGGGAGAGGGGGGAGGCAGGTGAGCGCCTCCACATCGCGGTGAGCCGCACAATCAGCTGTTCAGGCGCGAGATCTAATCACGGTGCCTAATGATGCGGGCCGGCATCTGCACAGACGCCAAGGGTTGCGACGAGATCGACGCGCGATAAGACGCCGAGGGGTGTCGTCGTCGTCGCGGCATGTCATCGCCCTCCAGATGATGTCGACGCTGAAGATGCAATCGTTGGTAGAGGGCCACGGTGAGTCAGGGAGTGGACGATTGTCCAAATTAAAGAATCAACTCCGAAGTTGTATCTCACTTTCTTCGATGTGATCCAGACAAGTTTTAATTTTCCACTATCTATTTAATTTTTACTCTAAGAGAGAGAGAGATGGGGCATTCGCAACATTTAAGAGGACCCAAATTTCGAGGAGAATTACTCTATAGCTAACACTCTAGCTAATAGTTTGAAATCTTACCTGCAGACAGGCAAAGGCAAGGCAGGCAAAGCCTCTGCTAACAGTAACGTTGTCTTCCTTGGATTAAATCCAAGTCGAAGCCAAAAGGCTTAGGTATCTATAAGAAAAGTCAAGTTTGTATTGTAATGTCCTGAAAGGTTTATATGGTTATTATAACAAGGGAAATTAAAACTTGGCTGTACTACCTTTAAGAAGTGCGCTGTTCTATATTCAATATAAGAACCTACTGCTTTCGAGTTAATATGCACTGATATATTCAACCCTTAATATCATAGCTGCATGATGATAGAGTATGATGATAGTCCATTGTCAAAAACTTGCGTCATTAAAGCTCCACAAATCAAACGAAGCAAAGGAGCTCAGATATCAGGATAGCATAGTTTGGACATTCTAACAGATCCATCATGTGGATCCATCATGTGGGGAAATTCATAATCAATTTTTTGAGTGTGAAAGCCATTTTGACTTTAGTAAATCCGAAAACTTGACAGCACCTTTTCAATCTCTTTCCCGCAAAGGGTATAGACGCGAGTGTCTGCAATGGTCGCTAAGCTTGTTGAAGCCCAAACAGACAGATCGCCTCTCCACCACCGCCAATGCCCTCCGTCGTCGGCTGTCCACAAACAGGGTCGGCGATTTGGCAGTCGGCACGAGCTACGCGACTCGTCGTCGGCGACGTGCCGGCAAGGGACGTGTGCCTGTGCATGGAGTAGATCTTTGTCTCCTGTACGCGATTCCATCACACGACCACGATCGGCTCAGGACAGGCGACGGCTCGCTCTTTGTTGCGGACAACGCTGTAATATGCAGAGATTGACAACAAATGATGCTGTTGGTATGCAGCTATAAAGGAGGTTGCATCAATTGTACAATCCCGTTTGCAAATACTTACTAACGGTTTACAACAAGGCGATATTTCTTATCGATATGTAATTACGCAGAAAAAAAAAGTGATTGACAAGGCTGAATCAAGGCTAGAATGCAATCTTATGCTTGTCCATTGAAAATCACTTGCGTTCACACTTACATGATGTGTTTGTCAAACGTCTAGTACCGCCTTGGTTATAAGATACTAGTAAGTAGTAACCTATTTTATAAATACCCCTTTGGTTTCAATGATTTCCCTATTATTTCAATGCTCATTGTATAGAGTTTAAAAAAACGAACTCCACAAAAACTACTGATGAAAGCACTTACAATACAAAAGGCTCTTAAAGAGCACACTTAATCAGGAACACTCAAGATGGCGGTCTTGGCTTTAAAGTATCTCTATGGCAACCGCTATACAGGTTATTTGAGATCAGTGTGCTTATTTGCGCTGTGTTTGCGGGGAATGTTTCGGCCCGGCGCAGCGTAGAGCGATCCAGCTGGCCGTGCCGAGAACTGGGAGACTTGAACGCGCGATGAAACGCGAGACACGCTTCTGCCTGATGAATGATCAACAGCGAAAGACTATCAAGCGCAATCATAAGTGGTTAGGATGCAATACCAATACCTGCATCGGTTTTAAAAATAGCCCGCATACAAAGTGATTTAATTCTGGCTGGGAAGGACGGCCGTGCAATGCGGATTCCAATTAGACAGGTCACGACTGAAAAGTGCGGGTTTTTAGTTCACAAAATTCTTGGTAAACTGCATTCTCCTCTTGCCCAATGTTCATAGCGTGCAGAAATGTGCAAAAACTCGACGAACCCTTTTAAAAAATGGCACGCGATTCAGAGTACGAGCTGTTTGGGAGGAAACTCACCGCGAGAAGTGGCTTCCCCCAGGGTTCCCATTCCGGGCTGCATCGTTACAAAGTAGACTGCAAGACACGAACTACAGTCGACCTGGTTCATCGGACACAACGACGCGGAAATTCCGTTCCGATGAAACCCTTCAATCTTCACGGCGTCTTAAAGCCGCGACCGAAAAGTCCAACTCCAACGGGTAGTGCTCCAAGCTCGCGAGGTACTATCGTTACCATGCCGACCACGCTGTTGACATTTCCCACGGCCGCTGGAGCACGTGCTCGAGGCACACAACCCGTTGCCATGGCTACCGGGCTTCACGGCCCCCATTAACAAGTCTTGCCACCTCCCCGGGTTTACATGTAAACACAACAAACGAGGCTCGAGACGTGTGTTTGCGCTCGTTAGCCCCGTGACAGAGGGTGTGCGCGTTCACTCGTTGGGCAGTCGCGGGGTTGCTACGACAAGGACACGGTTAGCAGAAGAGTGCTAAGTGCCGTTTCACGCTCGGACCTGACCGAGCCAGGGAAACAAACTTGTCGATTAATGGCTCGTCTAGGAGGTCGTTAGAGAATACATAAAATGGGACGTTTTTAGTGCGTTTCTCGGGTGTGTCAATGAGCGGCAGTCATAACAAATCGGGTTGGTGGCCCACATCAGGTCATTTGTTTGTTTTGCGTGTTAGCGGAGATGAATCTGGTGTTGTACCTTGACTGCTGGACGTGAATTACAACAATGGATGCACGGAATAGCCCTCAAGTCGCGAGGACGCACGGTCTGTACCTTAACAGAATTACCCTAATATTTTGTTTTGTCATCAAAATCGCGCTTGTCATTTTAGTAAACAGAGTGACACCTACAAAATTGTTTGTTTCCGTCTCTGAAACAAAATGCTTCACTGTTTCAAGACGCTGTTATGCTAAGTAAACATTTGCTTTTCTCACTGCCACCTCGACTCACCCCTTCAAAAACAAAACTCGGGCAAAACAACGCGCTGAAAACAACACTTAGCTGTCAACAGCAGCAACGATCCCCGAGGCCCATTTGGCTCCACATCTGCAAATCAATTAGCCCGGCCCCCCATATTCCAAGCACGGCCCATCTGCCCCTAATTACCTGCAGCCATATGACCCCGCTCCACGGCTTGATTGATTGACAGCGATCACGTTGTGCATGGAGCAGACATTCGGTATCGTAATTGAATCCGCGGCTTTGCATTGAGCTAAACCTGCTGGTGCGCCCTCTGGGTTCTGGTCGTCGCGTGCCCGCCGATTCAATGCCGTCGTGGCGAGGCAGAATGTTGTTTGTTTGTCAATTGTCTCGCGAGCATTGTCGCGTAGACCACCGGGCGGGTTGGATCATTATGCGCCCATTAGGACGCTGGGGGTTATTATGGAGGCCGGGCCAGGGTTGCAAGCACTGCCAATTATCTTGTTGCGTCTGGCTGGACAGGTCAATTGTTTATGGACGTTGTCAAAAGAAGTCTTTTACTGTTTTGCGGGGGGTGAGGTTATTATTTTTTTTTACATTTTGACAATGTACATGTAGAATGATTCGCCCTGTATTGCATATTGACTCAAGGATTGAATGGGGTCATCGCTTTGGCATTGCGTTTAGGCATCATTGCTGTTCAGTTCACTGGAGTGCATACCCAATTATTAGCTTGTGTAGGATTTAAATTGAAAAATGAAGTTTTGTTTTGATAGATGACTTAAGGCAGTGACTTAATTTCATAACTGTTACCAGGGTTGTTTTTACAATTACAGAATTTACGTCATTATTCGTGTTACCTCTAAAAACTCAAATTTTCTCCAACCTACCGACACCAAACATGTTGGAGAAAAACGGAGTCATCAGGCTGGAGAACCAAAGGGAAAGCTCATGCATAAATGTCTACTGTTCAATATTTACTAACATCAACATTTCATTACCTCGCAAGACGTTTATTTATTTATTACTTATACAGGTGTTTATGTAATGAAAATATTTCAGACATCTTGGGTCATGAGATAATCGAAATGTTCGTATAGAAACCGCAGCACGTTACACAAACCAATGTCTCTGATTTTAAAGCATTTTTCGAAAGCTGTCTGAAGTTTGGAGAAGATTTTCAAGTCGAGCTTGGCCCACTGACTTGCGAAGTGTGTTGAAATCTTCGCGCCAAGGCGCGCTCGACAGTAAGCGCTGAACGTGCAACCGGTGAACTAACCACGCAAACATGTCTGGTTTGTGCCTGTAAAACTGTTCACCGCAAATCGTTTTGTTCTGTCATAATCGTAAGTACTGCAAGAAAATATCAGTTTTCTTACTAACTCACAATTTTATTGATTGGTTTTATCATTTAATATATCCATCACTTAGCCCAGGAATATCTTTTCGAATATCGGTCCCGGACTTCGGATGCGGGCCGAACGTAACCTCAATATCATCAAAATGCGTTTTTGATTTTTAGCAACCGCAGAATGGATTTCCAAAATCGTGCTGGAGGCAAAACGGGAGGTGGAGGCCAGGCCTCGTGGTCCGAGAGCAACCGGGACCGCCGGGAGAGGCTGCGACAACTTGCCTTGGAGACAATCGACATCAACAAAGATCCGTATTTTATGAAGAACCATCTCGGTACGCTTCAATATGAGAGTTTGTGTCACAGCTGTTCAGTGTGAGACACGAAATAACTATTAATCTGGTTCCAGGCTCTTACGAATGTAAGCTTTGTCTGACTTTGCACAACAACGAGGGGAGTTATCTGGCCCACACACAGGGCAAGAAGCATCAAGCCAACTTGGCTCGACGAGCCGCTAAAGAGGCAAAAGACTCGCCACAACAGGTCAGTCTCAAGTTTTAATCAATTTTGTATTGCACTTATGGCAGAGGAATAATCTTTTAAGTAGTTGTTTTGCCTTTGCAATGCTTCAATGATTGATTGGGAAATCTTTTCACAGCCTGCCCCCGAAAAACCACGCGTTGAGCACAAAAAGTTTGTGAAAATCGGACGACCTGGTTACCGAGTTACCAAACAGAGAGACGCAGAATCTGGACAGCAGAGCTTGCTCTTCCAGGTTGATTATCCAGGTGCGCAAACCAATATAATAAACATTTTACTTTATCATCTATTAAGCTGCTAACAAGTATAAAGAAGAGGAAGGTAGAATGGAGTTACAGAACTTACCATGAGAAGCAATGTTTCATAATTCATTTTTAGTGCTATTTAATCAGGTAGTGGCTTTGTCAGTAAGTAGATTGAGTGATAATTAATAAGTCGTCTTATGCCTAACTGATGGTTAATTGTTTGTGCCGATAGAGATCGCTGAGAACATCTTCCCACGGCACCGTTTCATGTCCGCTTACGAGCAGAAGGTTGAGCCGCCAGACCGCAAGTGGCAGTACCTGTTGTTTGCTGCTGAACCCTATGAGACCATCTCCTTCAAGGTGGGTACCAATACCAAAAGTTAGACTTGGCTTCATCTTAACAAAAATACGTTGTTTTTCTCAAACACTGCATTTTGGCAAGTTTTTTATCTCAGTTTTATTTCCTTCGATACATTTCAAATAGAAAAGAGCGCTGCACACCCATATAGGTACAGACGGTCAGTTTTCTTCTCTGAGAACCAGCTTTTTTGTTTTTGGTCAGGTGTGTTTCTTCTACCCTTTTCCCCATAATTTTGTGGGAGGAAGGAATTAGTGGGATTGTATAGCTTCCTTCCCAGTTTACTCAAGCTAATGTAAACAGGCATTCGAGTCACCCTTAATTAATTTTTCTTGGTTTGCCCTACTAAATAACTACGGTGGAGATGAACAGAGAAGCAATTGCTAAATTAAGAACATGTTCCGTTTGCAGGTGCCAAGCCGGGAGGTGGAGAAGACGGAGCACAAGTTCTGGACGCATTGGAACCGTGACACGAAGCAGTTCTTCCTGCAGTTTGCTTTCAAGGCGGACAGTAAGCCGGGCATTCCCAAGCAGTTCCGTCCTCCGCCACCTCTGCTGGCGCCACCACCCCCGCCGGGCATACCGCCTCCTCCCCCACTCTTCAACCCTGTGCCTCCACCACCCCCTCAACACCTTGGCATGCACTAACCACCTCAAACATGGACCTTAACGTGGATGGTTTGTTGGCAAGCAAGTCAGTGTAAGTTGTTTGGATTTTGCTAGCAACTTAAAGAGGTTTACAAGCATTCCAAGCCACTTTTGAATTTGGAACAATGCTATTCTTTAGGTTGATACTTTGCCTTTTCAAATCCAAAGTCCTAGATAAATAACCTAGAATTACTGAGAAAATGTTATTTTTTGGGTGTAAAATGCCACAAAGCTGAACATTTGTTTCTTAAGCGGACTATTAAATAACATTTTTGTAATTTCTTGCCTTGTGGCACCACAGAGACCAAATAATGTTGTGGCCTGAACTGTTAAACATACTTTTCGCAAAAACATTCAGTGGCACATTTGTGTAACAGCTGCCGTAAGGGGCAATCTGTACCATTACAAACTGGGTTCTGTCTTCTCTGTACTTCCATCTGTGCCCCGTTTTAGGTTAATTAATATTCCTAACATTCAGCTCTGCGCGAAGACTACCGTCTTTGCAGCATGCCGACAAATTTGTATCTAAGATCTAGTGTATTCTTAAAATAAAGAAAATATGACAAAACTCAAATGGATTGGTTATCAAGTTTATATTTGTATCAGGCAAAAGGCTTGAAATAGAAAACAGCGATGTACATCACAAATCTGTGCATCGCTAAGTAGTATTTTCCCAAAGTTACGACTGGCTGGTCTTATGTGACCACAATCACCTGTTCAAAATATCAGACCAAGAAAGCTGTATTAACACTGCTCCAGCATCGTCTATTCATCCATTGGTTCGACAACCATCACTCCATCTGGACTTTCTTCAAGAGAGAGCGTAGCCACCTTTAATTTGACAATCTCTGAACCTCCTTTACTCTCGGCTCCACTTCCCACCACCTCATCGTCAACTACCGCAACCACACATTCAACGCCTCTATTCCTTTCCGATGCCCTTTTGTTCAATACGTCCAGTCTCCTTTCTGCCTTGGTCCTTGTGTCCTTCACTTCATTCGAAGCGCCGGCCTCTCTCTGACCGTCGAAGACAATTGTGGCTACCAGTGCTTCCGGGCGATCTCCCCAAGGCACTTTGTCCAGCCCATAGCGTTTGACAAAGCCACACGCCAAGCACCGAACAATAAGTCGCTTCTTCCGCAGCCGCACAGAACTTCCCTCGCCGTCCACCAGTGGCATTGCACAACGCTTGCACACAGCCCGTTTGACGCGAGACTCAACTCGAAGCACGGCCTTGCGGGCCACAGCGACCGCCAGCGCTGAGAGGTGTCGCACTATAGTGGGCGCCATTGGAGTCACAAGCCTAGATGCCTGGTGCAAGAAGTTCATGCGGTGGAACGTATCACGGTTGGCCACTCCCCGTTGTGGCTTGCCCATAACTAGGTAGTACACAGAAAGATTCACGGCAAAACTGTACTTTGTTCACTGATTAGGTTTCAACACATGGACACTTCGACAAGTTGTTTGTTCAGTGTTTTTGATTGTGCAAAGAAGGTAGATTAAGTCTTCTGTGTCTGGCCGTTACTCTGGCCTGAGGCCTGGTCGGCTTGGCCCTGTAGAAGACGGCTACGTCTGCGTGTGTAATGCTGCCACAGCAGAATCTGCTGGTCGTCAATGAACTTGGCGCACTGGGAGCTGACGAGCTCGCGACGGAAGTGTTCGTACTGGAGCAGGTCGAGGAAGTGCAAGCACATTGGATACTTAAGGTAACGTGCGTACTCAGGCTCTTTCCAGTAGAGAAGGTACTTGATGTAGTTGACGAAGGATTGATCTTTAAAGTAGCCACGTTGAGCCAAAACTAAAAAAAAAAACGAGAAACAAGGGTTGATTATACACTGGTCTGCTCCATAAGAGGTCACAAAAATGCATATATATATTTAGTAGCTTACAATTTAAATAATTGGGATTTGCGAGACATTGAACGAATTCTAGTTCAACTTGGAAACGAAGACGCTGCTGATCCTCCGTTTCAGGCCCTGAATCAAAAGATAAATTTGTGATCAATTATAAAATGCGGATTTACACAGAAATTTCAGTTTTGACACTCACCCTTCGCCGCCATCTTTAGTTGCAAGGCATGCTAAACGTGTCAATAGCAATTCTCCTGCCCAGTTCCCAAGCGTGTCGTGTATATAGACAAGCGCCGAAACTAACCTAACCTTGATAACCGGCGGGACCGGAACTGTCATAGTTGAAGCTTAGAGAAAGGAATACATGTAATCTTATAATATAATATTCTCAATTCGGAAAATGACTACTTCTAATGCTATGAGACAGCTTGAAGAACGGCATGTTGCATCAAAAGTCGAGTTAATGGTGTGGTGCAACAAAATGGATTTGCTTGCCCTATCAAATGTTAGAGGTAAGTTGCAGCATTTCAAGACTTTAACATGCCTTTTGGTCTTTCAACGTAGTAGATCGCAGCATGTGTTCATTTTAGCTAGATAACCTTCCAGCAAAATCGTTTGTGGTACGCATTTCACTACTGTATTATTCCAGGGGAGGTGGCACTCCACCGACTTAGCTGGCAGAAGGTATGGACCCTTGCACCTCCGTCAGAAGGTACCACTGTCACAGGCATGGCGTGGCGCCCAGATGGGAAAGTCATAGCAATTGCTTATAGTACAAGTAAGTTGAAAATCTAGCCGCCAATTTGGCTGAGACTTGTGAAAGAACATATTCAAAGTGTCAAAACAATTCTACCAACACCATCGTTGGTCTTACGTATCCCCAGAGGAGCTGCTGCTAGTAGACGTTGAGAACAAAGAAACCCTCCACCGCGCAGCAACTGAGGCAGGGGTTACGTGCCTAGCGTGGGTGCGTGACCGAGGTTCTGAGCCCAAACCCAAGGAAGCCAAGTATCCAGGTACAGAGCCAGCCGGCAGCTTTCTTCCTCGGCTGCCTTCCCTGTCGCGAAGCTTTGGCTCCGCTGGCAAGACGGCAGACGAAGACCCAGAGGATGCAAAGCGTGTACGCGACCAGCCATCGCTGAATATACTGCTGGTACTAGACACATTAATTTACAACTCCTCATTTAAAAGTTGGCGTACTTAACTAGAGGGGTGGTAAGCTAATCATGTAGTGGTTAATCAATCCAGAGTTACACAAAAAGCTGAGAAAAGAGGTAAGATCGATGTGACCAAACAAGTAAAAATATTTTATTAAGATGCTTTGGGCTTGAAACCAAACTGGGTTAAAAAAAGACTTGTTGTTGATATGAACTCCGCCTTACAAATAAGACAATAGACGCCACCGCTACCTACCCTTAAACCAACCACGCGTATAAGGGTGTAGTTCGGAAAATGTTCAATGGCAAATTGGGAAAGTCGTGTCAAACCATTGATTAAACCTGTTGATTGTTTGCGTCAGGTGGGATTATCGAGCGGCGTGCTGCACCTGCTTGTGTTCGGGTTGCTGGCGTGTGGAAGAGTCGATCTGGCAACACGGTGCGTGGGTCGTGCCGGCGCCGTGGTCGCTGCAGATGTCACCGACGACCTGTCAACGCTGCTCGTGGCACTCAGCAGTCGAACTGAGGCTGGGCAGGAACTTACTCTCGTTATGCTGGACACCTCGGTACGTTGCCGTGGTAACAAACTTATTGACATCCACGAGGGACCACTCTTCAGTACCAATATATAAAAACTATTTTCAAGCTTGGTTTTGAAAACGCTTTAGTTTCGACCAACGTTTTTGATCTAGTACGTACTAGCCACTCTCTAGCTTAGAAGATGCAATTACAGTTTACATATTATCACCAGACCCAAGCAAAGCCAAATCAAACCAAGGCATCAGGTATTGAAACATTTTCAATTTTTTTCAAACATTTTTATAAAGCTATTTAGGGTTGGCATGTTGGAACTAGCAACACATAATTCTTATGCAAAAATATGCCACTTTTTAAGATATCTTTGTAATCAAAACTGAATTATAACAATGTACGACATCTCTGATAATTTGCCAGTCATCACAGCAAGACAGAGGAGTCGTACTCATTCTTATCCGTAACGATTTTCTGGAAAATCCCTGAATATCCAATAACCGAGCTATTCCGGCAGGTGTTGTCTGCACGCTCCAACGCTCTGCACGCACTTGCGCTGAAACATGGACTTGTCTCTGGCCTGCTCGGCTACCTGGACCTCACGATGCACGCACTTTCCGAGGCTTGGGAGAACGTGTTGCTCGAGATGGACGCAAAGCTGGCGGCGTACGCAGCCAAGGTGTCGCCAGGCTCGGTGTCGGCTGATTTTCTAGAGCTGCTCATGCTCGGGACACCTTCGGCCGAGCTAGAAGCCTTCTTGCTGCAAGATCTCACCGAGAAGGTAGACTAGAATCTAGCCGGATATGACCAAAATACACTAAGGATTTCGTTACTGCTGAAGTCTTCTTGAATTGCATTGGGTGAACGAGTCAGATTTGCTGATTGATGTTTCAATATGCTTATCTGTTGGGCCGACCATCTATGGGGACATTTGCATTAGCTTCAAAACCCTTGTTTAAACAGTAGGCCTGAACTGGAGTGAACTGGAAGTGTTTGGCTCAAATGACGCCAATTTGTCGGTAGTCAGTTCAATCTTTTGGAGCGGGGTTTTGGTCTTTCAGGAGAATTGAAACCAGCCGCTCTTGTTTATGAGGGGTAATTTTTAACTACAGAAAATATCAAGTGTAAAAAATATAAGTGATGAGGTTATAAAATAAGAAGCATTCTAATTGTTTGTAAGGGGGTTCCAAACATGTCCTCAAGCAAATTCAAGCTAACAATTCATGCTTGTGACCACTATATCAAGCGGCTGACCTGTAAATTTATATCAAGCATTGACAGAAGCTTGGCTTGTTTCAATTTGTGGCCCTTGTGAGAAAAAGCAATGCCCGTCTCGGAATCTCATATTTAATTTAAGCTTTAACCCCTATCTAGCAACACAATTTGTTCAGTTGCATAATTAGTTACACACTTTGTCTTTTTTTTTTATTCTTTTTATCTTTGTTGGTAATTTTACCCAAATACCTCAACTCAGATCTGATAAAAGAGGGTGCTAAAATTTGGCAGGGGCCTTTAACAGGTTCTCGTAGCGATTAACCGGGACAGTCCGTTGCTGCTGTGATGGTCAATTCTATGGAAAAAATGAACAGTTACAACCTAAATTGATGTACTTGAATGCTTTACCAACAGAGCAATTCTGCAATGCTGAAGGTGTATACATTTTTAGCATTATTTTAGCAGATTTCAATTGCAAATGCTTGAAATGCATAATTTTTTCAAAAAGGAAACGAGTGCCTACCGTTAACTACATTTGTTTGCACAATTGACGGTGATGAAGGCAATGGATAAAAATAGGCCTGGTTTAACCCGATATAAAGAGACTACCAACCTTGGATGCTTTGTTGGTAGGGTTTGAAGAAGCTGGGCCATACCATTGAGCTGAGCTACTCCAACATCCAGAAGCTAGTGCTGAAACACCTACACTCAGTGGGCCAGAGCCTGACCTACCACCTAGCCGAGATTCGCGGAATGTCGAGGTGGACCGACCGGTTTGCCCCGCTTGGACTTGAGGAGGCTGCTGTCGACAAGTAAGACAATCGCTATCATTAGCAGTAGAGGGCGGAGGTGGTCAAGATGAAGAATAGCAACGTGGGTCCTTGAAATTTGAACTTTTCTGAGTTTAAATTAACAATTTTTGACCAAATTCGGCTTCTGACAGTCCTTACGAAAAGGTTGATGTGTTGAATACACCTGGTTTTGGATGGGCAACCATCATCTGCGAGACCAACAGTTCTATTTGGGAAAAAGGCGAGTTCCCTCGCCTTGTGTTTAAACCTCTCGATGGCATGGATCGGTGGAGGAAGTTCTTTAGCTCAAGCTGAACCATACCTTGTAACAGGCTTCAAGCTGGCAGTCCACTTGTAGCTCTTTGACAGGATTAGCCCTGTGCCAGCACCAGGTTTCCCCGCCTTCCATTAGGCTAAGTTAGGTTCATTATCGACCGTCACCTACTTATTCACCGACGCTATTATACCAGTGGTAGTGGGTTGGTTGTCAAAACAGTGCGTCATTAAACACCAGAAGTCAATTATCAATCATTCAAACTTTGTAAAACTTTAAGGAGCAAGTCTGATGGACTTTTTTATTATTTTGAACACTATAACCGTTTCCAAAATTAATGCCCAAATGGGGACGGTTATTTTTGAGACAGTTATAGTGTTCATAATAATAAAATACCCCGCTCATTGCAAGCGTTTGCAATTTAAATAAAATTTAATCTAAAAAAACGGGTGTAGCTGTATCTTGTTGATACGGCCGATATTTAAGCGTGACTACGTTCAACTACCGCGTAGGCACGTAGGTCAACTACAGTACTGACCATACTTCACTTGCAAGTTTTACATCTCTGTTTATTTGGGTTCTGTTTTCATATCTAATTTACATGCTGAAGGACTTTACAGATTGGGATGGAGGTGTCATCTTGCGATATATATATTTTATTTTGCATTAGTCTAATGACGAGTGCTAAAAACGCCGCCTCCTCTCACGCCTCCAATATTTATTTTATCGAAAATAAAAAAAAAGTACTTTTAGAGAATTGTCTGAACCATTGAATAATAATAAGTCGCACTCTGTCTTTTGTTTCCTGTAGGCTGTAGGGCTTGTTACACATTTGCCATTTTGCGTAATTTAACATTGGTCTTATGGAGAGCATTAAAAACGCCGCCTCCTCTAACGCCTCCAATATTTATTTTATCGAAAATAAAAAAAAAGTACTTTTAGAGAATAGCCTGAACTATTGAATAATAATAAGTCGCACTCTGTCCTTTGTTTCCTGTAGGCTGTAGGGCTTGTTACACATTTGCCATTTTGCGTAATTTAACATTGGTCTTATGGAGAGCATTAAAAACGCCAACCCCTCTATCGCCTCCAATATTTATTTTATTGAAAATAAAAAAAAAAAAATCTTTTAGAGAATTGTCTGAACTATTGAATGATAATAAGTCGCACTCTGTCCTTTGTTTCCTGTAGGCTGTAGGGCTTGTTACACATGTGCCATTTTGGAGAGCAAATCCGTACATGCCTCCCTATATAATGCGCTTTAAGACGTAGTCACGTCAAAAAGGCTGATAGACATTTTTTTTGTTCATTGAGGCAAAAATAATTTTTCCTCTAATAAACCCATGAGCTACCTGGAATCAATTGAATCAATCATAAAATCAAACGGTCATTCAACGACGATTCCATAGCCACCATTATAAACCAGGTGAAATGAAATGACAGCCCACTTTACTTTGCAGCGCAATCCGTGCAACGGGCTCCTTCCTGGCCAAGGCGACTGAGGTGCAGCAAGTGATTGATGTCTCGATGAAGAACTACAAAGCGTTCTTCCGGTGGCTGTACGCCGCGATTCTGCGACTGACAGAAGAACGCGTGCCGCCCGAGGTGACCAAGATCACTCAGCAAGACTTGACATTCATCGCCGACTTCCTGCTGCAGCTCGACGGACTGGCACCGCCTCTGCCTGCCCCCAATACCACCCCGGCGTATGCCCCCGCCAATGAGTCGGGGGCGGTTGACCTTGTGTGTCCGCCCCCTCAGAGGCTAAAGTTCAACCTGGAGTTGCTTGGGCAATACCTGCAGGTGAGCTTTTCAATGCTTTGGATTAAGTTATAAAATTTAATTTTGAACCGATTCTTTTTGTGCAGTTTTACAATCTTATAACCTCTTTTTATCTTTCTTACTTTTCTTGTTCAGAATGGGTTAAACTGACTACTTGTCAAAAGTTGTGCTATCTAGCCAGCAGCGCAGTAATATATACCTCAACGCTTCTTAAAAGCAGTATAAGCATTTTAACTTTGGATGGAATTGTCCAAAATTATTGTCATTGCATCTGGTTGACAGTTGCCAGACAACTCTTAAACTGCTTTTACTGTGAGTTAAAAAAGTTTTAATCTGGGCCTGCAGGTTTATTTATTTATTTTATTTAGTTTATCCATACTTGGACAAAAGATGCCAGTTACCATTCGAGATGCAACTACGAAGGATGAAATATAACGGATGTGGAATAATGAAGTACACGGTTAAGAATACATGATAGATACAGAAATCAAATCACAAATTTAAACTCTGTCGACCTCCCCAAACAGACAAGATGCTGATTGATTGGTTTGTGGTGTTTAACGTCGCACTGTTTTGACATCTGGCCATGCGGCACTGGTCTAATGGCGTTGGTGAATGAGTAGATGATGATGATGAGGATGATGATGAATCTATCATAGCCCAGAAGAGAGGAGGGGAAACCCGGTGCCAGCACGTAGCCTACTCCTGTCGAAGAGCACCAAGGGTACCACCGGCTTAACGTCCCTTCCGAAGGACGGTACAACTCGAACAGCAAGATTCCTCCACAAATCCATGCTGTCGAGAGGTTGATAAGCAAGGCAAGTGAAGTTGCTGTACTAACTTTCATCCCTCCAACCTCTCTCCCGAACAGAACTGGTCATGTGTATGACTCTGCGCCGTGTTGCTTAAGTTTGGTGATCTCACGAGAACCGGTGTTTCCAACATGCCAAACCGTTCGGTGAGAAGATGCAGGATGAAATTTATTGAAAATGTCTCGAAAATTTTGTCACTGACGAAGACTGATTCAACTCCTGTGGTAATCGAACTCGCTGTGTACGACAGAACGAGGACCTCCCGTGCCCGGCCAGCGCGAACACTCGTGATCCATGGGCTGACTTCTTGTCGTCGCACCTGGCTCTGGCACACCATGCCGCCATCATCCCACACTCCCCGCGCGCCTCGCTAGCGCAGCAGCACGTCGCTCTGGCCGCCGCCATCGGTGACGTGTTCGCGCGACCTGCAGCTGCCATCGGGGCACACTTCAAGGTCGGCCAGGTCATGGACTGTCTGCGCACGGCGGATGTAGGGCGGCCGGTGCTCACTCAACTGTTGGCCCAGGTCAGTGTGGTGGGCATTCGATACGAAGTGGCTGCGTGGTTCGAGATTTACACGGCTTCGGCTTTATACGACTTCGATTTTAGTTAGTCGCTTCTTTGGTGATAACCCCAGACACAATGCAACTGATGCAAAATTATAGCTTTTAGCAACCAGTACCTTAGAAAATGCCAGTAAACATTGGTGCAAGTTTGGTTTGAAATAATTCTCAGAAATAATTCCCTGATAATTGTTTAAAACGAAACCTGGCATATTGCATCGCGGCATCACGAAGCAGGCAGATTTTGGTCGTAGGATCTGGCCATCATGTTGGCAGTTGGCAGTTATTTTTTAAATAGTAATCAAGTACCCACTTATTAATATAAAATTAAAATTAAGTGGTTTTATTTTATTTTATTTGGTTGGTATTTAATTAAGTAGCCTGCTACAAGAATTATATTGTCATTGAGTTATTGCCTGGGGCTTCTAGGACGGCCGGCTGTCGCTAGCGTTCCTGGACACAGCGCCGCCAGCCGAGGGCTTCTACTTCCTTCGCGTCGCTCCCGAGGGATCTGACTACGAATGTGGCTACTTCCACTTCCAGATGCCCGTCACGGGAGGTGCGTAGTCTCATTGTCTTGGTATCACAAGCGGGGTTAATATTGTAAGATATTGTTGTGACAGACCAGCAAATAGTTAAACAGCAGCTCCAATTAACGCGCATATACCCCAGGTCAAAACTATTTATTAATTTGATTAAAACATCTTTCAAGCATAAAATAAAGTACAGTGGTAAAGTACATATCTTGTAATTTCTTATTTCTAGTCTGGTCCTGAACGATTTAAGGCTCGTGCTTGCTGTATTCCATATAGCGGAGGTTCCACTCCCTCATGGTGCAAGCCAGCGTACATTTCTGCAATAGAAGCTGCATCGGTGCTTTAGTGTTTGATAGTGTTGAGGAGAACCAGCAAATAGTTAAACTATAGTTATAATTAGCATGCTTAGTGCTTCTTATGGTTCAGTGGACTTCATCACTGATTGTTTTCTTGTGACAATGTGCAATTTTTGTCTTTGTATTGCATTTATGATTCTTTGAATTTTTTGAGTCCTTATTTACAAAGGGTTTGAAGTTCTTCAAAAGTTCTAAAGGTATAACTGCCACAACAATTGGTTTGCAGGTCACAGTTAAAAATATACCATACTAAGAGTTGAAATTTCTAAGAAATGCATCTAAATTAATTTAGAAAGTGGCAAGTTCTTAGTTTTTCTTGTAATTTCACAAGCAAGCGAACCAGCAAGTGAAGGATGGAAACAAAGCTGAACTGAAGAGATCCCTTGTCCCACACACAATTGTGAAGCTGGGATTTGCATACCCGGATAGCTCAGTATCACCTAACCGGCAATTTGGGGCAAATGAGAGGTCCCGGTTTCGTATCCCGGTTCAGTCGCACATTTTTCCAGTCTAGCTCCATTTCCAATGTAAAAAGTGTTTTTAATGAGGTATTTGAAACATGTTGTGAAAATGAGCCCTGCAACTCAATTAGCCAACTAGCTGTGCTGTTCTTCTACCCTCTCCCTCATGTTCGCAGAGGTAAACCCTGTCCTGGAGGTGCAATTCTACGGCAGCGAAACGCTGTCGGTGCTGCTCTGTGCCAGCTCTTCTCGCGCCGCCATCTTCGCACAAGTGCCCACACGCGTGCTGGTTACGCAGTCACGACCCGTCGATCTTGGCAGCGCACCGCGCGTCGAGCTGGCCGCCATCTTGGAGACCGGGGCCATGCGGCCGGTCGACAACATGGTCGCTTCGCGGTCAGTACAAGGCCTGTCAAGTGGCAGACATTTTTTCAGAGACAAGGATTAATTTCTCGGGGAGTGTAAATGTTCACAAAATATAGATTTCTTTACCTATTATAATGCAAATAGAGTGCAAAAAATGTGATGAAGAAGGAAAGAGAGAGGAAATTGGTGTTTTGTGTAGCACTTTTCGGGAAATTTGTAGAAAAAGCAAGGATTCAGACATTTTTTGGCATGTTACCTTTGGTTAGAGAAGATATCTTCAAAGGCACTTTGCGACACCAATTTTCTTCTCCGGTAAGTTACACATCCTTTTTCTTTCCTTATTCCAACTGATAAAGATAGTTTAAGCAATATATTTACCTCACTATTTTGTAAAATAGAACTAGAGTTTCGTTAGTCTGGAACTGCACTGTGTGGTGGCTGGTGGGAATGTAACCCTGGTTCTAGTGCTAGCAGGACCGATCAAGATCTCCTTGTTTCCAGGTTTGCTGTGAGCGGTAGCCGCAAAGTGGCGGTGGTCCTCTCCGAGAGCGGGCAGAAGGTCCGTCTTTTCGAGATGGAAGTCGAGGAAGATGAGGAAGAAGATGATACCATGGACACAACCAATAGCACTGTACGTGACGGCGACAGCCTTACGGAGACGCCCAAGTGAAACGCCCGGGTGAACATTCCAAGTGAAAACCCAGTGTGAAACGTTGGCAATGCAGTGTTGATAGTGAAGGACATCGCCGGCAGATCCCAAGGTTTAGGGGCACTGCTCGACTTCATAACCTGTACCATGTGATAACCCTGTACATTAAACTAGGGCTTCGCTACGCAATTTGAGTTGCGTTACAGATGAGAATTTTATTTTTTATATGGGCGTAGCAAAATCTTCAATTTCACTCACCCTAAAAATGCTTAATTTAGCAAAGCAGCAAGTTTGAATTAATTGTACAGCTCAAAAACAGTCTCATAGTCTGTTTTTATGTATAGCATCGTTGTGAACAAAACCTTCCAATTAATGACAGAAAATGTATTAAACAGGTGAGGGAGAACTTGACAGATCCATCAAAAGTGCCTTATAATCATGGCACTGTTAAGGCTTATTGACGAAAGATATTCTCCGCACGACAACGGCATACATTTTTCATGCCTATCATTTAAGGCCTATGCTCTTGACTTAGGCATATTTTGGTAAAATTTCGGTGGTTTGCAAACTTTCCGTGGACAAAAAAACCCATTTCTTTTAGGGGAAGTGAAATGGAGTATTTTGCTTTGTGTGCTACGCTCATCAATAAATAAAATGTACGTAATCAAAAGTTTTATTATGGCAGTATAATACAAAGTACATCAGGACAAACAAAGACAAAAAGCCCAAACAGCAAATGTTCTTGTGAAAATTACTCAATTGGCCACCCATGTCCGATGGGCGCTTTGCTGGCGGTCATCTTTAAACTCGGCAACGCCGTGGTGGTCTACCATTGGACCACTGATCTTGGGGGCTACGACAAGTCCGGTGCAAGCCCGGAGGCGGTGAGACCCACTCCAGGGACTGTTTTCTGGGACATCCAGATGTAACGGTCTACCTCTTCTTTCAGGGTGGCACGGGTCTGAAAGTCAGAGTACAGTGTCAGCCGCTAGCCACGCTAGGACCAATAAGTGCAGCTCTGCCACTACTTAGCAACTTTTACTGTCTAGTGGTTTGCACTCAAATTGCTTCCAATTGGAAGAAAAACATGCCCTATTGATTATTTATGAAACCAATACCATTTACTTGCTAATAAAGTAATAACACTGGACCTAATTGTTAGAGATGTTTGCAAAAAAATGCAATAATTATGTACGCTATGCACATTCGTGCACATTCGTTCAAACTGGCAAGAGATTTTCGATCAAGCTTTTTAAGAAGCAACCTGGGTGTAAACATGTGAAGCCATACCTCTTTGTACCCTGGCCGATCAAGTTCGTCGATCAGCTGTTGCAAGTCACGCCATGGGAGACAACCCGGGCGCCCGGAAGTCACATTCTCGCTTCCCCCAAAGTCCGGGAAACTCTCCGACATTGCCGACACAAACTTCTGCAAGGACCAGAGCAAAAATATGGGGAAATAAGATGATAAGCTTAGAGTTCCAAAATCCCACGTTGGATTTCTACACTCTACAAATTTTTTTTGATCATTGTGTGACAAAATATTGCCTGAAATCTTTGCCTGTGACAATGCGTTCAATTCTTGGCACTCAAGCAGTTACCAAATCGAGAAAAAAAGAATCAGCTACGTAATTGAAAAAAAAGTTTAAGAACCAACTTGAGCCACTGAGCTCGACAAAGATGCGAAGGCGACAAAACCTACCTGCGCATGCTGTGCCGCATCCTCCAGCCATCCGGCGTGTAGGTAGATGCGCAGCAGCTCGGCAGGATTGTGTCGACGGTAGTAGCGCACGACAAAGTGTGGCGGGTAGAAAGACTCGGCCACAAACCGAGCTGTCACCGCCTTGTGCAGAGTCGTCAGGCCAGGGGTCTCGTGGCGCGCAAGCAACACTTCAAGCAGCCGCCAGGCGGTGTTCGATGCCGTCATCTCGCAGTCCCCAGTTTCTGTGTAATTACGACAGCGGCGTAAGCAGATAAACTACATCCCAAACTTGGAGCTTAAAGCTAGGAAGCTTTGGGACACTTTTTCCCTTTACATTTCAGACTATCTGGACTCACATTCAAAGGAAAGACTAGATCAAGCAGTGATGCTGAGTGAGAAGTGATCTAGTCTTACATCCTTTTTCTTGCTAATCAACTATAGGGTTGACAAATTTAGATGCAAGCGAGTCTGGTTGGTGGTTCAGAATATGTTCGGAATCGAGTAGCATGAAGAAACTTATACAATGTAAACAAATATTTTACATCCGGATGACAAAGGAAACAACATCATCATTTTAAAGAAAATGAAATGGAAAACAACTTTTTTTAATTTAGTTGCCTCACCGGACGTGTAGTTGTTCTGCAGCCACTCCCAGTGATCGGAGTTGGGCTGCCGCTGCAGCTCGACGTTCGCACTGGCCAAGCCTTCGAGCGGTCGCGTCAACGATACCTTGCACAGAGCGGCCAAGCGCAGTGCATCGCAGAAGTAGCGGCACGCAGTCAGCACCGCCACCATCTCCGTCGGTGTCCATTTCTTGTCTGCAATGCGCAAAACTCGCGTTATTGGCGTTTGGGTGTCAAGTGAATTCGTCTAGTGGCACTAACTAGACGAGCCTAAAGAGTATGTTTCAATTTCAAGAATTAATTTCAAGCCTGGTGAATTTATTATGTGGGTGATACCATCACCAGCTTGTGCCCATTTGTCAAAATCCATATGGAAGGACTTCTCACCCACTATACCCGGCAGCGACAAAAGCTTGTCGATAACTCACCGAGGAAATGCTGGCCATATTCGCTGGGCCGTGCCTGGCACAGTGTGATGCGGGCTTTGAGCATTTCGAGCTGTTGCTGGAGGTCAGTCATCTGCAGGATTGTGACGAGGAATGAACGCGGTTCGCTATCGTCCTCCGCTTCGGCCTGAGACTCCAACGGCCGGCTTGCATCCTCCTGTCAACCGCAAACGTCACGGCTTAGCATCATTGAGCGACTAAAATCTAAGGCTAACCATTAGTTTTCTAACCAATAAAAGACCAAGCAGTCCCCAAATATTTTCCATCACAATATGACTTCAGTATAAAGCCAGTCCCATTAAGTTACCTTTCTCTCATCTTAAGAAGATTCATTCTTGTTCAATCGAGCCAATCCCCTCGAGGGAACCATTTATGATTACGTCAGTAGATAAAGCACAGGCCAATTCTGATTCCCCAATTTCTCTAGCGCCTAGATTACTTTAAAATTAAATTCACAATTACGTTGGCAACAAGAAACTCTGCCGGCCGTACCTTGTACTCCTGGCTGGCAATCCAGCGGAACTTCTCGGGCACGAGCCGCATGGCTGAGATGCAAACCAGCAGACAGTCGTGCTGCATACGCAGTGAGTGCAACGATGGCGCTACCTGAAACAAGAAGGCTTAGTGAATAAACAAACTTGCATGCAGTAACAACTTGAGAAAACGAAGCGGCAGGTGTTCGCTGCTTTTGCGTTGACTTTTTAGGTTCTTTTCGACAGAGCAAAACCATTTAGCACATAGCTAACGGCCCTGAACCACTTCGCCATTCCATCCATTAAAGTGTTTCATTTTTAAGAACATATATTTGGTTTTATTTAAAATCTAATTTAAATTGCAAACGCTTGCAATGCTCAGGGTATTTTATTATTATGAACACTACTACCGTCTTAAAAATACATTTTTGAGACGATTTTTGCAATTGGGTTTTTTTTACATTAATATAGCCAGACTGTTTCACTCTTGTGGCAGCATTTCTGCAATCATCTAGCTGGTAAATTTCCTGATTTTCAAAGCAGGATCATCAGAAAAAACAGGGGACATTGGTGACTGTCAGCAGATGCCCAACAATTTTGTCTCGTTGCATAAAAATTAATCAGCTTTCCTTTACAAAAGTTGCGAACTCGGGACCTGGATTTCGACCACTTACCTCTCGCCCGAGCCGGAAGACTATCTCGTACATGTATCCGGCCGCCTTGCGCCTGTCACCGCGGCGTAGGTGCAGAGAGTACAGCGCAGCATAGCCACTAGGCAAGGCGGGGCAGGCAGCGCGAGCGTTTCGTTCTAGCACGCGTTCGAGCGCGGGCAGCAGATCCTGCGGGTCACGCGTTTAAACACACTCAACAAAGTCTTCAGAGTTTACAAGGGTGGTAAATTAAAGTAAAAACAGCAAACAATAGTTAAGATGCAGGTGACTAATCGTTTAATCGCTATCGTTAATCGCCTTGTTAATCAACCTCTCGACAGCATGGATCTGTGGAGGAATCCTGTTGTTAGAGTTGTACCGTCCTTCGAAAGGGGCGTTTAGCTGGTGATCCCCTTGGTGCTCTTTGACAGGAGTAGGCTATGTGCCGGCACCGGGTTTCCCCTCCTACCTTCTAGGCTAGGTTCATCATCATCATTCACTCATTCACCGACGCCATTAGACCAGTACCCCATGGCCAGTTGTCAAAACAGTGTGCCAATAAACACCACAAATCAATCAACCCAGCCTAAGGCATGGCGTCATAAGATTTTTTTACACATGGTGTCTGGTCCAGTGACCTCTTCAATTGTGCAGAGCTCTCTGAATTTCCTAACCTGAAAGTTTCATGTACAAAGGCTCATTTAAATGTTGAAATAAAAGAGAATGTCCTTCGGAAACAAAATCAAGAATAATGAGAACACTAAACAGAAACACAATTCTCACTTGCACAAAGCAGAAGCCGGAACATCGCAGTATCCTGAACCTCTCTTTAGCTTTCCCAACTTTCCTCTACCCAAGTTAACATGCCACCACACCTGAAAGTCAAACGCGAGCAAGGCGTTGGTCTGGCCAGCTCGAATGAGCGTGACGGCGAGTTCGCGCAGAGCATCCTGCCTCCGTGCGGGGTCAGGGTTGGCGCTGACGGCCGCGAACGCCTCTGCATGGCGACCGAGCGACAGGGCTCGCGCAAACAGCCGAGAGTGCAAGGTCGGGAGCATCGCGTCGTCGGGCGGCAGCTTGCACAGCGCCGCTGCTGCCACCGCACCCGTCTCCTCGCGGTACTCGCCGCGGTCAAGCAGGTCCATCGCCTGTAAAGTGATGTGCGTTAGGATTGATTTTAGAGGCTGATTGTTGACCTATCAAAAATAGAATGTAGCCAAAGATCGTGACTGGATATCAAATTGAAATGAGAATAGTTAAAGAATGAAGTTATAGAATAGTTAAGAATAGTTTTGTAAAATCTGATATAAATTGCAAACGCTTGCCACGCTGTCAATACGGTTCTGCCATTTTTCCCTACTTGATTCAATAACCACCACCTTTGGAACCTTTGGCTGACAAGCAAACACCTCACCGTGGTAACGCTTCTGTCAGACACATGTCGGGCGATTCAACGGGAGATTTCTGACAAAGTTACATCAACTTTAAGGGTGGTAAAACGTAAAACCATTCTGTAATATGAACTTATGGACTTTATGTACCTAAGACCATCATAATATGATCATAATTTTGCAAACTGTTTCTATGACATGGCTCTACAAAAGAAGCAAAAACAATCATCCACTTGACGAATCATAATACCCCTGCTGTTCCAAATGATATCTCAACAAAAGCATCCAACAACATCTTGGTTAGAGTAATACAATCCCAGGTACGATCCATCCTGGGACAAGCACAGAAGCTCGGACAGCTTTCCCACTGCGCTAACCTTGATGTAGTACATGCCGAGAGCCCTTTCGGGCGTTGTTTGCGAGCATCCCACGGCCGCGAGTACGCCGGGTTCGAAGGCTACGTAGTTGGCAGCGCGAACGAAAGCGTCTGCGGCACGGCCCGGCTGGCCGAGGCGTAGGCAAGCGCGACCGAGGTACGCCCAGCGCAAGCCCACGCCGTCGGTGCACCAAGGGCGCAGGCGTTCTTCGTACGAGACCAGAGTGGCGATCTCGTTTGACGTCAGTAGGAGCTCCATGGCGCGCGATGACGGGTTTAGAGGACACAGCAGACTCACTAAACACACGTGGAGCAGATCACTGTAGTTATACGGACATTTAGGTTCTTTGCTTTTTGTCAGGGACCGAAATCGGAATTAATCGATATTTTTTTGGAATCAGAATCGAGATATAAGGACGAAATCTTATTTAAATTGTAAACGCTTGCAATGCGCGGGGTATTTTATTATTAACAAACAACACTATAACCATCTCAAAAATTGATGTCCAAACGCGGTCACGAACCCCGATCTCCACCTTTCGCGGGTGTTGCTCTGAACCATTGAGCTACTTGGACACTGGCTTTTTGTCCGCATTTGGGCATCAATTTTTGAGACGGTTATAGTGTTGTTATTAACAGAATCGAGATCTTTAATTTTCTGGCAAACGAAATTGGAGTCGGAATTTTTACTTTCAGTCAATTGGAATTTGATTTTTGATTTTTTTTACCGAAAAAATTCTATTCAATATTAACACTTTGTCTATGCGGTCTGTGGTAATTTGTATTTTGAAAGAGACCAAACAAAACAATCAAAATCATAATCAACATTTTTACTGTGCGTTTTCTGGAATCGGCAGTTTTCTTATGAGCTCTACGGAATCGGAATCGGAATTTTTATTATTTTATGTGTGGAATCAGAATTGGGAGTAGAATTTGGATTATTTTCCAGGTGAAATCGAAATTTGAATTTATATTTTGTTCAACATGGCATCAGAATCAAAAAACATAACAATTCCAGTCCCTGCTTTCTATGGCGAGTTTTTTTAAACTTTCGACAGCTTACGCTATCAATCACAGAACTGATTGTGGTATGCATCCCGTTTCTGAGGCAAATTATGACTTTCCATGCTAATGATAGACAAGTAGATTACCTAGTTGTTCAAAATGCGATTCCCAATGAGATAATGCCCCCACTTTGATCCGATGTCAATTGCATACAAACAGAATCCTTTTTTCTTTGAGTATTTCTTTAGAGCTAGGTTTGGCTTCTACCAACTAGTTTTCAAGTCAACCTTGGAATAACTCACAAGTTATTACAAACTACCACCAAATACTGAAAACTCTCTGAAAACCACCAAAAAACTGGATGCTAGGGCTTATCACAAGATCATCACAATCACATCTTATTGTATTGGGTTGGCATCGTCAAATGCTTGACTCTTGCCTAGCTGACGTTGGACATGCGAATCCCAACCTTTCTTATCTTTTCCAGAATTTATAATATGCTACAGTACCCAGGCACATTTATTTGTAAGTTGCACATCAGAGTGAGATTGTTATTACAAATATATTAGGCACTAAAACAACAAATCATATGCTAGCAGTCAATTTAAGCAGTGTTGCCAACAGGTCGCACAGACCCAAGCAGGTTGTCCTAATACTCACTCATGTGGCGCACGCGAGCAAACACGTCGTTGCCCCTGCGATCGCTGTCCCTGACACGATCGACGAGCAACGCCGCGACGGTACAGGTCCCGCGCTGAGCCGTCTTCCCGCAAAGCCAGCGCAGAGCGTCGTAAGCCAGCGCAAGAGCGTCCACTGCCGGCAAGTGGCGTTCAAGTGCCGCGGCGGCTCCCGGCGTTACTGCCTCCATGGTGCCAGCAAGCAACAGCAAGCTGCGGCAAAGTTGCAGCCTACGCCGAGGGGCAAAGGGAATTATTTATTTATTTGTTTATTAATAGCTTTGGTATTACAATATATAAATATAATACAGGTTATTGCTTTATCTTATTTCTGGCTTAGTGTTGAAGTGCTGGGGGTCTGCTGTTATTTTTTTTATTCACTTCTTTGGCAGACTTGGCCATCCAGCTCTTCCACTTGACTGCATTAGATAATATTTATTGTCTTAAAAAACCATTACATAAAAATGCTAGCGTTCAGACATATTGAGAGCTGTTTCAATTAATATAATATAATAAAAATAATAAATACAATCGTGCCTGTCAGAACATTTTGTCTTAAAATCTAGAAGTCTAAGAATCTAACAGAAACTAAAAATAACACAAACACAATCCATGTAGAAATAACAAATAACCAAATACAATTATTAGAGGCTGCTAAAAAACTCATTCATACTATAACACGCCTTGTCACTTTATAACATTTTTAGTCGTTTTATAAAATCAGATAGAGATGGTGCATTTTTTATAATTTCTGGAAGCCTATTAAATATGTCTATGCCTACATTTTCTGGTGAATTTAGGAATTTATGAGGATTTTTTCTTAGATTTTCCCTATTTCGGGTCAGATAGTGGTGTTGGTCCTTCACTTTAGGTAAGCTATCTAACGTTTTTTTTTATTTTCACTGTTATTAACAAGATGTATAGACTATAGAAGGTTAAGATTTGTAACGATTTAAACAGTGGTTTGCAGTGCACTCTACTTTTTTTTGCATTTGTAAGGAAAAGATAAGATATTAACAAAAACTATTTGAACTGGGTTTTGAATGCTAAGTGAAGAACAACTAAATTCCCAACGTTTCGTAACTTGTACCTGTTACTTTTTCAAAGGTAAGATGAATTAAGTTTGAAGTAAGCTTGTAGTAAGCTTGAAAAAGTAACAGGTACAAGTTACGAAACTTTAGGAAATTTAGTTGTTCTTTACTTAGCATTCAAAACCCATTTCAAAAAGTTTTTGTTAAAACTTGTGCTAAGGTGACATCAAGTAGACATGGGTCTAAAAACAATCATTCATAAGATATTATATTATTTACTATCGTAACTAAAGTAGATTAACGCAAGGTGGATTTGAATTAAGATATTAAGAAATATGGGACCTATTAGTGCTTGTTGCTGCAGGTGTGTTAGATCTAAGCCGCTGCATTAGGAAAAATAAAAAACTTGACAAATTTTTCCACATAGAAAAATATTTCTTTCTCGTTCAACAAGCATCCAGCCTAAGAATTCTTTTGCAAAACTTGTGCATCATTCAAAATTACATAATTTTATATTCTTAAAATTGTACAGGAAAAAAGAAGACAAGATTGGCTCAAATGATATTACACTGCTCACGACCGGCCATCAAAAGTTGTCACGTATTTAAACTCACCCTCGGGATTTTTAGTAAATGGTTCAAGTGTTTAACAGATTGTTAATATCCGCCGCATTTGAAGCAATCACCTGCACTCACCGATTATCGACCGCCTGACACATCGTTGCCGTGACGATGGCTGCGCCTAGTGGCGACGCCAGCGCGATTGGCCGATCAGAGCACTCCTCGGCACTCGGCGCCAGCGCGGACAGCAGTTCGGTCACCGGCTTGGGCCAATCAGGGAGCAGGGCCGCTCGCTCCGCCAGGGTGGCCAGGCGCTGGGATGAAAACAATACGGTTAGAGGGACACATTATGCTCTCCAGTGACCGAGATCAGCTTTAGAGCACAGAGGTAATGGGCGGTGGACACTGAAAAAATGTTACTCCCCGATAGTAAGTGTTAATCAAATTTGCCTGTTTAGTGTCTATGCCTAATACCGTCATATACCTAAAACAAGCTTTGCCAGTTCATATTAACCAATGATATTAGAAAGGTACGAATATCTTAAGGTAAGTTTAAATTTGTTGAGGAAGAGAAAAGAAGGAAATTTAACTTACCAGGGTTAAAATAACCGATTGAAAAATTTGGCTGCCACTTTGACGCGACTGATATCGATAATTATTAATTACCTATCATTTCATCCCAAAACAACGTAAACCTCCCGTCAAAAAGCACAATTAGCAGTTTCTACATGGTACGTTGGATATCCTTCTTTCTTCTCGCCAAATTAATTTACTAAAATAAAAGACAAGTATTCTACAAAGTGCAGCCTCACATTTAGATGAAATCTTATTTTTTTTAAATTATTATTTAAGATTAAGATGAAGATTAAAGTGATTAGATTTCATCTAAATACAACAACGCATCCAATGTCATATTGGAGTTACTCAAGTTTAACAGGTTGTGACGTGGTATAGCGTCACTAGAATCAGAGTGACTGCGCGTATTTATAGCCTCATGGTTCTACTCCTTGGAGATCCGTCATTCTCATCAAATACACTAACATCGTCTCAAAAAGCCAGTGTCCAAGTAGCTCAATGGGTTAGAACAACACCCGTGAAAGGTGGAGATCGAGGTTCGAGTCCCCGTCTGGGCATAAATTTTTGAGACGTTTATAGTGTTCATAATAATAAAAAAAAGCCTCACATCGTTGTCGTCGTCACACTCGTCGCTGAGCCGTTGCGCCAGCTCCGCCGCGACGGCGTGCGGAGCGTCCTCCTGTTCTGGGTGGCCGTCGAACACAAGCCACTCGTTGGCTGGGACCAGCGTTGTAAGGTCGCGCAGCACGTTCAGCAGCGAATCACGTAATGTCGCTGTCTCGAGCACATCGAGGGGTCTTTGGGTGCAAACCAAGCAAGGTCAAGGCCAGGAAACTACTCTCGCGTTGGTAGCTCATGGCTAGCTCTATTACTCTACTCTGGTAGCTCATTGCTTTCCGAGTTGTGGTGCTCAACGACACACTGTTTTGACAACGGGCACTGTAGACATCGGCAACAATTGACAATCGAGTCGACTCGACTGGCGTCTGTGATAGTCATTATTATTTGTGGTAGTTATTTGTGGTAGTTATTATCATTTGTGTAATACACTGTTTTTTTGCAATGCCAAATCAATCAGGTTCCAATCAATTTTTTTTTTTTTTTTTTTTTTTTGGGGGGGGGGGGGGGTGGCGAGGAACCGGGTACCCGGTTCCGAAAATCACTACCCAGAGGCATCCCTACTAGATACCCAATTTGGTAGAAAGGTCTCAAGGGGTCAGTAGAGATGTTAAAATCCAGTGAAAAGGAACCGAAGATAAAAAAAATGAATCAGTTCAAAAAATGAAAAAGAAACAGCAACAAAATGAGGGTATATTATTTAAAACCAAGTTTTATCAATGCGAGAAATGACAATTTAGAACGAAGGTTTATTAATTTTCTCCGAATTTGCAACAGAAAACAGCAACAAAACACAGGAACGAATTCCGACAGCGGATCGTGTAAAACGAACCTGAGCAGCGATACGCGATGCTTCTTGACGAGCAGCAGCCCCCAGGGCATCGGCGCGATCGCAGACGGCCCGTCGCCGGCCAGGTGCCACTGGAGCACACAGGAACGTAGCGACAACCACGCGGCCGCAGTTACCTCACCCGCTTCCTCCCCATCAGCTGCTTCTGCACGCGACACCTCCGCAGACACGGCAAGTCTTGCAGCTCGCGATAGCGTGCCCAGCGACATCGACGCAGGAACAGCCCCACCACGTTGGAACACCTGCAGAGCGGCACACGTGAATAAAACGTCTGCTAAGCTATGGTCTGTATAATAAAAAGTTTATTTTTGGAAAGGAGGCTTGACTGGAAAAATTTGCAACTGAACCGAGATACAAACCCGGGGCCTTCCTTATTACCAGTGGGGTGCTCTACCAACTGAGCTACCCGGGTACACATATTCCAGCTTTCGCAGATGAGGGGGAAGAGGTCAAGGCGACTAGTATGGACGGGTTTTTAGCAACTCTAGAATGGGATGCTTATTCAATGGTCACAGGACAGAATGGTCTGTCACTATTCCTCAAATCCCGGTTATCTCAAATGCATTTTTTTTTTTTTTTATTATTTTTAGAAACACTTATAAGTTTTCAAAAATTGGTGCCCAAACGGGGACCTTTCGCAAGTGTTGCATCTTTTTTGAGCAGATTTTAGTGCATTTGATGAGAATGACAGATCACTAAAGAGTCCCCAGATCCTACAAATCCTCTCAAAAATGATATCTCCGATCACTCAATTGGTTAGAGAAACACTTTTCCTGGAATAATTGAGAGGCAATAGGGAGCTTTTGCCCAGCAGAATTGAAAGATCTAACTACAACCACCCACATCTGACTCTGTACGATGTTATCAAGTACACAATTATTGTCTTCAGGGTGTCGGCCATCATCTGTGACCAGTACGTACGTTCAAGGCTCGAGTGATGACGGGAATCGTGAACCGTCCCGGCGCGAAGATGTGCTCGGCGTAAACAAGCTCGGGGTCAAAAGCCGAGTCCTGTTCAAATTAAAATTATTATTATTATTCAAGTAACCTACTAAAAGAAAACTTGTTTTCATTCGAGGAGAAGCCGATTAACTATCTGGCCTCAAGCGCTGTCCTATGAGACACATAACTTTGTCCGATATTAGTTTAAGAAAAAATTACTTGCGTAATATCGATTAGTTACCAACTTAATAAAAAAAAATAGAGTAAATGTCCTTAAATGTTTAACCACCACAGGAGAGTGGAAACTCTGTGCAGACGCGCAAATTCTGTGCAGAAGTGCAGAAAAAAAGTGCAGAAGCTGCCCCGGCCTGATATAATGACTAAATTTCCAAAAAATGTAAAATAGCACAATAAATGTATAAACTAACCACAAAATTATATGGCATTATATTTTAAATTCTTTAAACACTATTGTAATTCAACTAGCTTGAGGTATTATTGTAATACCAACGTTATAATAAACAAATAAATAAATAAAATGACAATCTTAACTTCAGAAATTGATTGATACTTTGACAGAGATGCCAAACAGCTGGATATCATGTCAGGGTGAATAGAACACAATGTTAATTTGAATGCTTCAGCTCACTGTAGATATATGCAAGTGAAGCAACAATGCAAGTGCCGTGATATGGTAAGTGGTTTTGCTCTGTCAGGAACGTCTATTTGTCCTAAAAAGGACCTGAGTCGACGATTCGTCGGCGTTGGCGGCGAAATCTTTTGGACTGGTCGAGAGGATCGTTGCAGCGTGAAGAAAACCACGCACCTGCAATAATGCCTGCTCCTCCGGCATGTCCTGAACATCCTGCGCAATGGCGGCCTCCCAGCTGGCGAGCGCCAACTCGGCGCTGGCCACAAAGGAGGCACCGTCGGCACCGCGCCACGCTCCTACCAGCTGGCCGCTCGACGACAGGCACGCATCCACCAGGTCCAGTTGCGCCGATGAGAACTAACAGGAACATGAAGGCACGTCGATGAATTAGTTAATTGTGGGGTTTAAAGACATGCCAACCTGATAATCATTTCAACAGAACTTTTGTTGACTTGGAGAGCGTACCTTGTTGCTGCCCAGAAACACAGAAAGAGGAGAGGGAAGGTAGCAACCGATGAAACAAGAAATGAGGAGGAAGAAAGTGATTTAAATACAGATTGCAGAGATCGTGACAGCGATGGGATGGGCCAGTCTAGGTCTCATCGGGAGCCTGTCCGGAGATCTTGACGGGGAGTGAAATTTCCCCTCCGGCATGGTCTTCCGGGTCATCGGGTCACGCAAAACCCTTCACCACGAGAAGGTACTAGCTCGGAGAGGTACGGAACGTTAGGACACGAGCTATCTTGCAGCAGTAACACGGTCACGATCGTGCACAAACCGGTCTCTCAAAGTATCGCTAATGGCAACCGCTATTCAGGTCAGTGGATGCCACGCACATTCCTTGGGCAACTCACGTGCGTGGTGTCGACATGGGCGCAAGGCTCGAAGCCGAGCGTGCCGTCGTCGTCCAGTCGCGGTCGCAGAACGTGGAACGAGGACGAGTCCGGCAGGCTGAGGTGCACGGCTAGCAGCGGCTCTCCGTCGGGCGCGATGCACGCTCGCGCCAGGTGTGGCTGCAGACCGGGACCGAGCCCCACAGCAGGTGCTACCAGCTCGTACAGGTGCTGCAACATTGGCAACACTGGTTGCAGCTGCTTTCACTCTCGATGAAGTGACAGGAGTAAGTTGCTAACATTGCAAATATGTGTTGCTTTACATGACATTAAAAATTTTTTTTTTTTTCTAGTTACAAACTGTTCTGGCCACAGCAATGGGGTAATTGTTGCATCATCGATGCTTGAAATTTAGTTTACTTTTGTATTTAATGCAGAAATTATGTTAATGAGTCTTTTGGCGTTTTCAACTCGTGGGACCAAGGAGAGTTTGAAACTTCTCAATTACATCATGCTCTCCACCGGGTTGCACTAGCTCCGAGAAAAAGAGCCTCCACCCGAACATGTAATCTCTAGCTATCATTTCATTAATTTGTTTTCCAACTGCACTGTCAAAATTTTCGGACGAAGAAAAGAGCAGTGGAAGTGGCCTGATAGCGAGCAACTCTGCCAGCCGAACACCTGAAGGTTGCACTGGGGCAGAGTCACATGCCCAGTCGAACACGTGAAAGTTGCACTGGGGCAGAGTCACATGCCCAGTCGAACACGTGAAAGTTGCACTGGGGCAGAGTCACATGCCCAGTCGAACACGTGAAAGTTGCACTGGGGCAGAGTCACATGCCCAGTCGAACACGTGAAAGTTGCACTGGGGCAGAGTCACATGCCCAGTCGAACACGTGAAAGTTGCACTGGGGCAGAGTCACATGCCCAGTCAAACACGTGAAAGTTGCACTGGGGCAGAGTTACATGCCTAGTCGAATACGTGAAAGTTGCACTGGGGCAGTCACATGCCCAGTCGAACACGTGAAAGTTGCACTGGGGCAGAGTCACATGCCCAGTCGAACACGCAGATCGCCCTCAGTACACCAGGGAGGGGCACACCGAGGCAGTAAGGCGAATACGCCATTAGTATCTTGGTGATATTGTTTTCTTTCCTCTAGTACAATTACTAGACAGCTGATTGATAGGTAGTGCCTAGAATGGTAGAAACTTTAAAGCACCCACCATGCCCCCCGCGGGAGTCTCGGCAACAGCGTGGCGCAGATTTCCGTCAGCACCAAGACAGATGAGTACTGCACTGTCCTCACAGTTCAACAGCACTAGGTCCACAGTCAGCACCGTCTCTCGCTTGCCTCTGTCGAACAGACATCAATAACATTGGTAAGCAACTCGGGCGTTAGCTTGCTGTTGAAATTCATGTGCCCTTTTGGTAGCAAAGAGGATGAGAGACAAATTGAAATCAGCAGCAGAGAAAAACAAGGGTTCTGGTATTTTTGGAAGGGTATTTTGCTGATGTCAGCTGATTATTGGCTCCGAAAAAGTGAAACAACGCTTATATAGTCCCTCCCCTATAAATAAATTTCTCTTCAATGGCAGTCATGTTAATCTACTATCAAGTATAGAGTTATCTCTATATAAACACTGGACAAATTCGTTGAACATGCTCTTTTACCATGCAGGTAAGACAAAATAATATTTTTGATTTTGAAAAGCGTCAATCTATTGCCAATTGTGTGATGAGTGACGCCTAGATTCAGTTTCGTCGTGATCGGACAAGTGATTTGGCCGATGAGTTGTATCCAGTAAACCTAGATAAACAGTAAGAGCCCACTTCAAGAGCGTGAACTCATAAAAATTCCGACGCCAGCTTATAGGAAAAATAGCCCTTACGTTCACGAAGGTTAATGCTGCAAGATGAATGTGGGATTGGCCACATTTACGGAGTTTTTTAAATTTTACTACGTGCTACCTGATGACTTGAGCAAGTGACATGAAGAACTTGGGCATGATGGAGGAATGTTCATTGAGCACGGTTTCGTGGTGGCGCCCGTTTGCAGACAGCTGCACTACTGTGACAACATCGGTCGTTCCTGACTGAGCAAAAACCGCTACCTCGCCGTCGGCAGATAGACACGAAGCTCCACAAGTAGGCACTGCAAAGAAATTGTTTACGTTTCAATGTGATGAAATGCTTTTGCTTAGTTTACAAATATATAAATATACTGATCAAGTTAACCTTAAAGATTTTTGCATGCAAGGGTGCTGCATGTAGTACATGTTTACCACAGCAAAAATACACTTAAATAAAAAAAAAAACTTGTCATGTGCCCCTCGGTAAATAAAATATAGTCTGAGTCTGACAATTTGAATTTTGGATTAGTACTCAGTTTGCTTTGAAGCCTTTGTTCTTTGCGTGTAAGTTAACAGTTTAGATAAAGAATTGGAGTTTTTTTACTGTCACACAATATAGGTGTTGGACTACTTGTACCAACTATTTGTGTAAAAATTCTGCAAATTTATGGACTTACTGGCTGCATTGTGAGACCGATTGATGACATGGAAGCAGTTTGGATCCTTGGCTGCTGTAGCAGAAGCATACAAGAAGACAGATTGTGCTGAACCTCCATAAAGATTCTGAAAGCAGAAATGTGACTTTAAAGGTGTTTCCTGTTGGGGAAAGAAAGAAAGACTGATACTAGGCTTTATCTTATGTGGGTGCAGATGGTTTGTGTGTTACCTGTGAGCGGTTGGTTGCAGGGTGTTTAAAGGTGAGGCGATGAACTGAGGAGACAGTCACTACCAGGACGACTACATGTTCCGCTGTTTCATGTACCGTGAGACCCGAAAGGAGTGGAGCATTGGTGAAACGGTATCGTAACTGGTTTCCATTAAGCTCTGTGTCGAAGCTCAACTCAACCAACTCCAAGCAGTCTTGAGATGTACGCCTGCCAAAATATAAACATTATCTAGTTGGAGACTATAAGCGTTCAGCACACTACACCAATTTCTTTCGTTGTAGATTCAATCTCAACAGAAATGAGTCGAAAGGTAATGTAAGTAGCATTACCAGTAGATGAAACGATTACTCGTTGCTGGGTGGTCTGACAGTTCGTATGCATAACAACCGGCTAACTCGGTAGCCTTGATATCCTGTAAAGTGCTCTGAGTGTTTCCTAAAATTAAAAGTTATGGGCACGTAGAGAGCATCAGAAGTAGGATCATAGAATTAAGAAAATTCTAAATTCGATGGTTGTAGGTATAAGAAAATGAGAGGATGTATTGAGAAAGTAAGGTTAATCAACGCAAAAGCCGCATTGGCGCGTGTTAATTTTAGATATGCGCTGCGCTCTCACCTGTGTCTACAGTAATTTCCTTCCAATGATCAGGCACAGCTTGATCAAGAAACACTTCTCTGTATGCGCCCACAGGTATATCCATGGTAAATTAAGAATAAAAGGTTCAAGCATCAAGACATCAAACTGAGAGAAGGGAGCCGCACACTGAAAAACACCGACGAGACCCCAATCAGCGGCATATTCAGATTGAACATGGCGGATATTATAGTACCCTTGAAGAGGCTATAACCAAGAATTCTATGCAAACTTGAACATAATAAACATAAACCATATCAAAAATCCACATTGTGGATTATAAAGACGTGAAGTTAGACGGTCACAGATGTCCATCCGTATTTCAAAAATATTCACTTTCATTACTAAATATCGCCTAAAACACAAAAACATACGAAATACATCAAATAAACACCGCACAAGAAGTTTGCAGACCCAGCACGCAATGTTCGTATCCGCCAACCCCTCGAACACAAAATCATGCAAAATACATGAAATATAGGCCGCACGCGAAGTTCGTGTCACAAAACACATATTCATACAACATACATAAAGTATAGGCCACACGCGAAATTCGTGTCCGCCTGCCCTTCGAACACATATACAACATATATGCAATATACACCGAACGCGAAGTTCGTGGCCGCCTCCAGAGTAAAATGTACCCAGCACTACACTTTCACAAAGGGTAAGTGCATCTATCGGAACACTTTCAATGAACACACCCTTAGACACTTCACATCATCAACTTGACATCGACACCTTATATTACAACCTTAGCAAACTTCAAATTAGGCAAATATCTTCCCTTTCATATACGTTACTTCCCATTCCATGATACACATCCACAATGCTATACTTACTACTAGGCCCTTCCATACGTTACACCCCACTACTCGAGAAAAGTCAACAATACTATACTTACACTTGATCACATAGTCAACGCATACCAGACAACCAGTGGTTAATTTGTGCGTAAACTCACGTAAACTCCGTTTATCTACCTATTTTCATGCGTAAACCCCGTTTACTCACCTTCCCTATTCCTATACCAGTAACCGCAGTAGCCCGTGTAAATGATGTGATTTCTAACAATCGTGTAAGCCAAAACAATATTTTTAATACCAACATGCTTCAATAGCAAGAAAAGCCGAGTTTTATGTTATGTCTAACTCTAAGGTTTGTAGCAATAACTGAGATTCACGCGAATGCATCGAGGAGCTCCTAGCATCGTTACATAGTATTCCTAGCTGTGCGCGAGCCGCAACCCTTTGATAGGCAGCGCCGACGAAACAAAGCCAGCGTTCGGACCAACATTTTCCGAAAACTTAAAAGCTAAACTTTCAGAAAAATTTCCCCTTTTTTCCTGGGACACAGCTTCATATTTTTCATCCCCACTACTCCCATTTATTTAGTAAAAAATCCCTCAATCATGCAGTCGCGATGCTTTCTTAAACCGAGGAAGTTGCGTTCTTTTCATCGGCCAACATGCCGCTAGGGAAGCGCGGGGTCGACGCTGGTGGGTCGGGCTCACACTCAAACAGTAAATCCAAAATTACTTGTTTTTTTACTCAAGTTAATGCAGTAAGTGTTGTTGATGTCAATGCAAGTTCATGTTCTTCGGCAACTGGGAATGGTCGAGATGCAGAGAAGTCGTTGCCCGAAAGAGAAATCGCCATGGTCCAGAATAGTATGGTTCTCGAAGGTAATTCAATTATGATAGTATAAACGTAGAATAAAATAAATAGAACTACGCACTTGACACTGCCCTGTGAGCTGTGAAATTGCCCATGGTATACATATCGGTAAATAGGTTAATGGTGTAAAAGCGCACCAAGGGCTGGCTACCGCCTGCCCACACGCTCTCACGATCTTGCGAAGAACGATATACATAATAAAGCATGACATATCCACCAATCCATGCTATCAGGAGGTTGCTCACCTATAACCATCCCACTAGGTACCAAATTCTTAAATGGCGCACACTAGTCTCCTCCAACCCCCCCCCCCCCCCCCCCCCCCCCCACACTGTTTCAATAAAGTTAGGGTTTACCCACCTTTTCCGATACAAATTAACCACTGCAGACAACGTTTACCAAGAGGCACCCTGAACGTACGGCACAAGATAAATTGCTCCACCAAAGGCTTGCGGACCCTTTTCTAAACTACAATTCAATACCACTAATATTACACATTTCACTCACCCATGGAATACTACATATCCACTCTACTATACAAACTTTCTATCACATAGTACCTACACACGTACTAAACTACGTTGCCCACTAGCCACACAATACATCCCATCAAGGAAGACCCCCTCGGGAGTAGTCCAACACATCCCATCAAGGAAGACCCCCTCGGGAGTAGTCCAACAAATCCCATCGAGGAAGACCCCCTCGGGAGTAGTCCAACTCATCCCATCAAGGAAGACCCCCTCGGGAGTAGTCCAACAAATCCCATCGAGGAAGACCCCCTCGGGAGTAGTCCAACAAATCCCATCAAGGAAGACCCCCTCGGGAGTAGTCCAACTCATCCCATCAAGGAAGACCCCCTCGGGAGTAGTCCAACTCATCCCATCAAGGAAGACCCCCTCGGGAGTAGTCCAACAAATCCCATCAAGGAAGACCCCCTCGGGAGTAGTCCAACAAATCCCATCGAGGAAGACCCCCTCGGGAGTAGTCCAACACATCCCATCGAGGAAGACCTCCTCGGGAGTAGTCCAACACATCCCATCAAGGAAGACCCCCTCGGGAGTAGTCCAACACATCCCATCAAGGAAGACCCCCTCGGGAGTAGTCCAACACATCCCATCAAGGAAGACCCCCTCGGGAGTAGTCCAACTCATCCCATCAAGGAAGACCCCCTCGGGAGTAGTCCAACTCATCCCATCAAGGAAGACCCCCTCGGGAGTAGTCCAACTCATCCCATCAAGGAAGACCCCCTCGGGAGTAGTCCAACTCTTCCCATCAAGGAAGGCCCCCTCGGGAGTAGTCCAACAAATCCCATCAAGGAAGACCCCCTCGGGAGTAGTCCAACTCATCCCATCAAGGAAGACCCCCTCGGGAGTAGTCCAACTCATCCCATCAAGGACGACCCCCTCGGGAGTAGTCCAACACATCCCATCAAGGAAGACCCCCTCGGGTTCTCCACTTCGTCCAACTACTCCGCCTGCTTGTTCGGTTTCTGCGACGAACAAACGTTAAAAATGCACAAGAAGAACGACTGCTTCAATAGAGAATCTCCGCCTTCTGTAGTTGAAAACCCTTCAAGTGCAACATGTGCCAGAAGCCACTTGCAGCAATGTTTAGTTTAAAATGCCACATGAATTTGCACTCGGGCTTAAAACCTCACAAATGTGATATTTGTGCCAAGAAATTTTCTCTTAAAAGATACCTTACAAGGCATATGGCAATCCACAGCGGATTAAAACCTTTTAAATGTCAAATTTGTGCCAAGGAATCTACTTATAAATCCAACCTCACGACACACATGGCCACCCACTCAGACGTAAAGCCGCAACAATGTGAAATTTGTGCCAAGGAATTTACTTATAAAAAAAAACACTTAAAAGCCACATAGCTGTCTATTTAGACCTACCATCTCACAAATGTCACATATGTGCGAAGATATTTCCCGATAAATGCTACCTCTTTAGCGGCTCAGCCATATGGCTATCCACTCGGGCATAAAAGCTCACAAATGTAAAATTTGTAACAAGGAATATGCCGTTAAACCCTACCTCAAAAAACATATGGCTAACCACACAGATGCAAAAGTCTGACACAGAGGACTTTGATTACTAATGCTTACATCCGAGGTATAGATCGATCCATTAGAATTTTTCTTAAAAATTATACTTTTATTAACACTCTTGAAATGAGTTAAATAAAAAGCTTCATGACTGTTGAGCAAGTTTGCCTCCTGTAGATTTGTAACCATATTATAACCCTAAAAGTAACAAGCAATTGAAATTAAGATTAAACAATAAGATTTATTATTTAGTTAGTTAGGAACGAAGGCTCGTGGTTATTTTTTTAAAGTAATCTATTTTCCAGATGGCAGATGGAATGATTATTAAGATAAAGGAGGAGAAGCTGCCTGAAGCTGCTATGACTCCTATATTTTTGGTAATATTTACCAACTAAAACTGAGTATGCTGAACAAAGCGTCCGCTCGTAAGATCACCGAGTGCTTTTTACTTGAATTATGAACAGCAGCATATCTGTTCTGTGGACTGCATTTTTGCTCTCGAATTTAAATTTGTTTCTCAATTAAATTAAACTTGTAAGGATAATTTTCTGTAATCAGTAAAATGAAATATCCAACAAGAAGATACGAACACAAACGCTAGGCAAATGAGTATTGGCCCTACTTTAGGGCCCAAGAATACCTAGTTATGCAACTAAAATAATCTTAATTATTTTTATGTTTATATTGTATTGTAGGTTGTCAAAAAGGTTTTTGCAGTTCACATTTGTTGAAAAATAAATAAAAAAAAGAGGCGATAAATGATTTAAATATCTTTATTTAACTCTACACTATAGTGTAGAGTCAAGACGTTATAACGCCTTGAAATCTTCAGAAGTTATAGTGGAAAGTTGAAATAGTTACACACCAGCGGGCCTCTTCGGTCAATTATTGTGTATTTGAATACCACGTCAAGACCTCCTAACTTTTCTTGAAAACCCAAAAAAACCTGCTCATTGGTTTATGGAAAAAATCTTAGCCGATGTCTTACATTTTTAATATGAGCTTCAGGGGCCTGAGTGGCTGAGTATACTGTGTAGTTCTTCAGAGTGTGAAAAAAAATCTCCACAATCATGACCTTTATTCAAAATGTTCTTTCTGGACTTCTTGGACTCATAAAACTTTTTGAAAATTCTCCATCGTAAATAATGGGGGGTGGGGGTTTGACTTGTGACTAGCATTGATTGCCTTTTTTAGCCAGTCCACCCCTGGCCCTGTCAATGGTCTAGGAGTGCAATTGATCACTTTAGTGACATCGATATCATTTGATTTTGAAGAAAAGCCAAACAATCACACTCCTGGACAGATGGGGGACACTCCGTCGATATAATTACGCTCTAACCAGCAGTGTATTTCTAGGTTAGCACAACCCAAAGACCATAGATAGGGTGCACAAACCTATGTCCTATAACCTGTTTCCTATGTGTCAGTTAAAGAAAAAACCGAGCCGGTTATAAAAATAATTTGTTGTTCGGTATGTCATGTGATAACAAATTAAACATAATTTTTCCTCTAAAAAATTTGTATTTTAAAATGGGGAAAACTGTCTGGGTGTGTTGCAGAATATGTGATTGCTCCACTTTGATTCACAGCTCAGCAACCCACTGTACGTTCACTCTTTATTGCTAGAGCCACCCTCCAGCTTGTTTATTTGTATTTTATTTGGTCAATAGGATACATTGGAATGTGTAGACCATGTCAGTTTTTATAAAAACATGAACATGTGAAATAGTCATTTCAACTACCTCGACCTGTTAGGCAGGTTTTCAAGATGAAGCTAAATAAAACATATACCCACTGTTGATATTACATAATTAAAGTACATATTCAATCACAAATTTATTCCAACATAACGTTGAAGCGTTGTGAGCAATTAGTTAATTCTTACAGCAATTACTTTTGCAGAATTTGCCAAGTTAACAAGTAAACCACGACTTGAGCCAGTAAAAAAAGGCAAGGCATTAACTGCCCCAAAAAATATCTGTTCCAAGCACTGCCCAAAATAAAATCCCCCATAAAAACCTGCCATTAGTTAAGTTCCTTATCTTGTCAGAATAACGAACCACTTTCAAGAGGTATTCACTGTATGTGAACATTGTGTAAAATTAAATAAGATATAGTTTATCTTTCAAAATTTGCGAACACATTTTTGTTGTTTATTGCCCAACTTCCCCAATGAAAAAACACCCTTTACTGTAATTGCCAGCACTTAAAAAATTGCTTCTTAGGTTTTGAAGAAAACGAGATGATGTAGGGATAGGACAGACGCTTTACAAAATTAGCCTAGTGGGATCAAAAATCTGTTGAGGAAAATTTTAATAATTTTGGATTCAACAAAGGCAGGGCAACAATAAAACCACCCTCTCATTCCAGACATACGCATAACATATATTTGCGAGACGGCAACCGAGGGTATCACAGCGGCTACGTAGGAACCAGTTGACTGCTAGCTTTAAGATTCCTGACATCACTATGAGTCTCTCTTCTTGGGCACAACACTTTCAGGAATGTATCGCATTTGCGAGTCCGTCGTACACTCCCATGTTTACAAGATACGTGTCTTCCCTCGGCCTTTGCAGCCGCAATCTTTGTCGACGTTTGACTTCGGCTGTTGGACCAATCACTGTCTAACAGCCTGACCTCGTCGCACCATCGTTGGCAAAATGCCAACCACAAAGTTCATTTTCACTCCAACCCAACGCGTTGGATGCTTACATGGCGGGCAACGCCACGAAGAATGCTTGCGCAGGAATGTATAGATTAACTCATATACTGTCTCGGTATCACTTCTTGACTCTACCAGCGAAGCTGTTTCTTCCAGGTTTTGGTTGACACACATTCAGTCCTTGGCCAATGCTAGGCCGTAGTCCATAGAACTTGAAATATCCAACAAACATTATTTGCGAGACTAATTAAAAATAATTAACTTCTGATTGCGATAAAATGTGGTGTAAAGTATCTGAACACTGTAGCCACGCGGTAATCACAGGATCAAAGCGGCTGTCGTACGATGGAGGCTCGGGAACCGAGGTTACGTTGCTTCCGAGGACGAATGCAGTTACGTAGCTATCGCTCCTCAGCGGTAGACTCGAGGGCGAGCGGTATGGTAACGGAAGCCGACGACCGTGGAGAACGGGAAGTCTGCGCAGGCCGGCGGCGGCGCGGAAGCGAGGCATAGCACAGCGCCAGTACCTGCGCAAGTAACCAACTCAATCGGTGCAAAAAGCTGGATAATTGTTGTGAAAAAGGAAAAAAGTACAGAATACTCTTGTAAGTGACAAAGGCAAACGCTGATGTACCATGCAAAGCTTTTAATTTTTTTAGTCTCCAGCAATTTGTGCACTCCCCTCTTACTTTTCTTTCCCACACCAATTAGTCAGTCTTTTTGCAATCGAGCCAAATAATATAAAAACATTAATATTATCTTCCCCATTTCCCTTCCCTCCCCTCTTCTCCATTTCTCTTTTCTCTTCCTGGAGCCTTTTTCTTTTGCTTTTTGGGTGTACTGGACATGAATAATATAAAAAAAAAATCTTACCAATGTGATCCAGCAATTAGAAGCACAGGCAATTTCCCTACCACCCTCTCGAGGATCTAGGTTAAGTTACGCTAAGCTTGGTTACATACCTCCTCCAACACCGCAGGGTGGCTGGCGCAGAAGACACAGAGTCATTCAGTCTGTACTATGTTGGCCAGCGTCTGCTTGAGAGCTCGAAACGACGGCCGTTGCTCAGGCGTATGTTGCCAGCAGTGCTTCATTATCTGCCCGACAAGCAATACGACACATCTTATCAATTCTGCAAACTTTTTCTCCTGGTTTATGTCAAGTAAGGGATCACACATCATGGATTTGCTCTGGGGTAGTTAGCCCAACCAAAGCTTACCTGATTTGATTAATATAACGTTCCAGATATGTTGGTATCTAGCGGAATAAACCTGGTTGTTCATTCAAATTAAAAGATTACTATACATGTGCACTATTTCTGTGTATTTCTATCTACCCCTTCAATAATTTTGTTTTCTTCCTACACCAATTATCTATGCTTTGACCATAATTGCAACTACCAGAAATGTATAAGAAACCTTTCTTTTAAAGAAAGGCCAGCAAGTATTCTATAAAAATTAGTGTGGTTGAAAAGGTTTGTTGCCACACTCAGTTGTCGACAGCAACTTCCAAGCTAGAATCTCTGACCATCCTCCCATGTGCGTGGTGCTTAAGCTAGGTGACAGCTTTCTCACATCGTAGACTTCTTTGCTGCAAGTCAGCGGCCGCTCGAGAATGATGCCCCTCTGTACGCGGTCTACCACCTCGGTGTTCTTGAGCCGTCCGTATGGCATCTTACCACAAGTGAACACCTGGAGAAAACAAACCTTGCTAAAAAACCCATACAGACACATGATGATATTTATTTATTTTTCGTTACTGTTCAAGCCCATTTCTAGTTTTTGCACCCGTACTTAGTAGTTTATGTGTTGATTCTTACTTTTTAGTGGTATCATTGAGTTTTTAGGTACAGCAAGAGGGCATGTGTTAATGTTAAGCATTCTGCTGAGCTTCAATCTGTACCAAGCTTGGTTTTGACGGGGCAATGATTACTTAATATTGACATGAAACACTCATGTAAAAAGACAGTTATGTACATCAGGGAAAAAAAACGTTTCAAAATCTGGACCTATTTCCTGTCATTCACTACCTTGCTAGTGCTCACAGACATTGCCTTTATTCGCCTCCTCCAACTCCCGAATATGAATGCATCGACGGCATGATCTGGTCTTCGACTTGAGCTTACCTCCCACATGAGGACTCCGTATGCCCAGACGTCAGACTTGGAGGAAAAGCGAGTGTAGTTGAGCACCTCAGGCGGCGCCCACTTGATAGGGAACTTGGTGCCGCCAGAGCTGGTGTACTGGTCATCCAGCACATACCTGAGCACAAGGCAAGACGTTCAAGCTTCCGCCCGGACATCTCAATATCCTCACTCACTGCACTAGGAGATGCTTTCTGCCGAAGGTGGCAAGGTAACTCTTTTCATCAAGGCTTTTTACAGATCATCAATATCACATTTTATTGGCAATTTGGCCACACTGGGACTGTGAAACTTACTTTTACAATTGCCATTACTTACAGCAGTTAATAGAGAAACACGATAAATATAAGAAATTTAAAATCCTAGACAAATTTAGTCGTTATAACCCTTTGGATCGAACTATTGAAATTGCAGGCCTCAACAGCCTACAAAGAGCGACTTTTAGCACAATAACAAATTTCTACGATGAGACGATATGCAAGAATTTGTCATGAAGATATTTAATTGGCTTAAGAGGCACAACTTTTGTGGCATTTTGCATGGTTTAGCTAGTTTGGTGAGGCATCCTCTGGGTTCTTAAAGGATTCTCAGCTCAATATCCAAAACTCATACGATACCACATGAAATAGTTTGACCTTCTTGTTCCCTAAAAGAATATAAATATTTTTATTATTTTCACTAAACAAAATAGATAGGTATTTTAAATGAATCTTTTTCTCAGTTTCTGTGTTCCTTGGATCTTGCCCATAGCGTATTTGATGCCAGCGGTGCCAGCTCGCACTGGCAAGGACTCTGAACATACCTGGCGAGGCCGAAGTCTGCGACCTTGACAACATTCTCCGAGCCTACGAGGCAGTTCCGTGCTGCAAGGTCCCGGTGAATGTAGTTCCGTCGTTCCAAGTACGCCATGCCCTTGCAGACCTGCAACATTTCCAGCGGTCGACGATCAAACGGGAGCAGAAAGTACAAATTAAAATTACATTGAACATTTCTGTTGGTTTAAGTTTGGTAACTTAAACAATGAATTTAATATGGGGCCAGATCCATACACCACGGCTTTAAGTTTAATCCCAGAGTTTAAGATGGTCTTTTAAAGATGATTTTCACTTACAGCGTTTCTAGATTTTCACGGTTTGTTACCATGGTGAAAACAACTTTACTCCCTGACGTACGGGGGTTTAAATTGAACTCCGCTTTGTGTTTCTGGCCACCGAAAGGTCACAAAAACGAGACTTTTAAACGCCAAGTGGTGTAAGTCACTTGCACCTTGTAAGTCCACAATACTTTAGTTCCTTTCGAGTCAAACACAATATTGCAGTAGCCACACTGCTTTGAGTCATAGTTATCCTAGATGCTGCTATAAAACAGGCTAACTCTACCTGCTCTGTGGTTTACTTTGGTCTATTTTCTCTTAACCTGTTGTATTGCATTTCATAAAAGACCCCATTTAAAGCACGAGGCTATTCAACAGCTTAAATGATGCACAGTTTGACAGCATTGTTTTTGACAATAATGCCCTGTTGACGCACTGTTTTGATAACGGTGCTTGTAGCAATGGTCTAACGAGTGGATGATGATAAGGATGATAATGAACCTAACCTAGCCCAGGAGGAAGAAGGGGTAAACCGATGCCGGCAGGTAGCCTACTCCTGTCGAAGAGCACCAAGGGGACCACCGGCTTAACGTCCTTTCCGAAGGACGGTACAACGCAAACAACAGGATTCCTTCACAAATTCATGCTGTCGAGAGGTTGATAAGCAATGCGAACAAAGTTGCTGTACTAACTTTCATCCCTCCAACCTCTCTCCCGAACAGAACTGGTCATGTGTATGATCGTCACCCATCCAATACCTGACTCAGCGCAGTGTTGCTTAACTTTCATCCCTCCAACCTCTCTCCCGAACAGAACTGGTCATGTGTATGATGATCACCCATCCAATAATAAACCCCTCCTCCAAGCGCTTGTCTGCCAAGAGGTACCTGCACGCAGGTGTCCAGGAGCATTGCTGCGTTCTTCTCCAAGGCGGCCTCGTGGCGGCGCAGGTAATTGAGCAGCGAGCCGTGGCGCATGTACTCAGTGACGATGTAGATCGGTCGGTGCTTGCTGCAAACGCCGTACAACTGCACCAGGTTCGGGTGCTGCAGCTTCCTGCGATTGAAACGCACCTCGTTACGGTTGACCATAAAACATTTGTGCCACGATGCAGGTTGATCTTCAAGTCATAGCGTCGGCTGTTCTGCGAAATTAATCGGCTATGTCGCACTGAGATTTGATGTTTACAAAAGCACTTGTTATAATTAAATCAATATTTTGGCTCTGGACCTTAAGACACTTGCCTACTGTCTGTTGGTGACTAACAGCAATTAGGATACAACATTTTCTTGTTATTTACATTACATCATACATTTTCTTGTTATAATACCTTGAAAAAAATTATATCCTAATAGGGAAAATTGAAAAATAAAAATTAGTAGAAATCACATACATAAATGTTTCTACAAAATAAATGTTTGTTGTATTTCGTTGTAAATTTGGAATCATAGTCGAAATGAGTGTGCGTAGTTGGCAGCAATGAAAGGATTTTTACGCTGCTACGTCCACCTCAATCCACCACAGTAATAATTTTAAAAAAGATAGCAAAATACAATATTAATCTATCAAGTTATCGCTCTAACTCTGTTACATGTGGACCAAATACACAAATAAACTTTTGCAATTCAAGCAATTTGCAGTCAACCACAAAAGAGATCTTGGTAAGCGTTACTACTTTGGTTACATAACTCACGTCATGACTTTGGCCTCCTCGATGAAGTCGTCTTCGCTCATCGTGCCTTCCTTCATCATTTTGACAGCAACATCAATGGAGCCGCGCCACTTCCCGCGCCGCACCACGCCAAACTGTCCGGTGCCCAGCACGTCCAGCAGCATCAGCTCCTGCGAGGGAACAATGGGGCTTAGCACAGGAACTATCAACCCCTGGCATGCAAGACTCCTAAAACATAATATCAAGGGATCGAGAGTAGGGCCTTGATTCTGCTTACAAATATCTGGGAAAATATTGCTGAAAATAATTGCTGATATTGATGATATATTAATCATTGATAGTTGATAGCTATTATTGGTGATGTAGATGATCGCTGGTATTTGTTGGTAAGCACTATTCCTTTGTACCATCACTGAGAACTTCAAAGAAAGATTTTTGGAGGAAATGCTTACTGCAATTAACAACTTTTACAATTGTATTAGCTTGAGAAATGAAGAATTCCGTGCAGAACTGGAATAAATAGCACTTAGAACGCAAATAGCGAATGCCATGAGATCATGGATCTCATTGTGGATTTTTAAAACCCTACAAAGATATTTATGTGGCACAGAAATGCAGGCCCTATAATGAATAAGAGAAGAACCAACGAAAAGTCAGGTGTTATTTTGCAGGTAACTTAGGTAAATTTGCGGCCAACTTGCCTGTGGGTCTATCTCCCACTTGTCGTGACTGAGCCCGGCAGTGGGTGGGGCCGGCCGTTCGCTGGGGCTGGCCTTGAGCCGGGTGGCCAGCCCGCCGCTGTTATGCCGGTGGTAGTTGACCAGGTCTGGGATCGAGCCGCAGCAGTGCTTCTCCGATAGGAAAAACTCGCCGCGCGAGTTCTCCTTGATGTGGTAGTGCTTAACGTGGCAGTGTGGCCTGCAAACATTGCGCGCACCGGTCAACTTTGCTTTCGAGTTCGGTTTCAAGTATTTCTCTTTACCTTTGAAAGCAGAGATATTCTGGATAGACAAAGGGACACAATTCTGGAAGGCTTAAGAGTCAAAGGATTCAAAACTCACAAGCTATTCCATCATCAAGCTTAGCAGGAAGATTATTTACCCAGGAACAAATACCAATCGCGGCTTACCACCATCCCTTCAGACCTGTCAGTAAGTTTCCTAACTAACCTATTTTCCTCTATTCATCACGCACGTCCAGCCTTTTGGCACACAACACACAACAGATAATAAATTCTGAAAGTTTTTTTTCCCCTATAGTTGCAATCACATCACTCAGATCACTCTTATCACTCACTACACTCATGGCAGCTGCAAGTGCAGTAAGTGCACTGCTAGTTCCCTCTATGCAATCTTTTCAGGCAACAGAAAATATTCCCTGAAAATTGAATTGACATTGGCTGTCGACCAATCTACTTTTAGACGTCATGACTCATGACACTGACTAACTTCTCACAAACTTTGTGATGTCCAGTCCAAAAAGTTACATCCAAAAAATCCTGTAGTTAATGTAAGTTTCACATCGACTGAATGACTTTGAACAACCTAGTGAGCAGCGTCAACTCCGAGCAAAATCAGTGATGCCTTGTGACTCACACTTTGGTGTATAGCGAGAGCGTGTAGAGTCCCTTCGTTGACGAGTTGCGCACGACAAAGCAGCCCTCCTTGTCCTCGTTCTTGAGGCACGACTCGGCGCCGTGCCGGGACATGTCGCCTACGTACCACCTATAACCGGGAAAGTCATACATTAACCGACCACATTCACATGAAAGCCATTAGACTCGAGTACCATCCTCGAAAGAAAATATTGTGAGTTTTATCAAAAGAAAGAGAATGAGTTTTTGCATGCAAATGGTTCACATAAGGTGCTAGTGGTTGGTTGTTAGCTTTAGCAGTCAAAGAGCTAACATTCCCTTGCGGTTGGGCTGCAGTATGATGTAAGATTTTGCCTAAAAAAAAGGAAAGCAGCATTAAGTCCTCCCACTCAGCTTCCACTCCAAGTCGGGGTTGTAAAAGACAGGAATAAATTCAAAACCAATATTTTTTAATTTAAACTCAAAAATGGAAATAATCCTCTTGACTTTTAATCATCTGTTAGTAGATTGCCTAACCTTTCTAGTACCTTACTAATTGCTTACATCACCAATATGTATTATGTTACAAGCCCACACACAAGTGTAACTTATCTGGGATTTTTCACAACTCCATTTTTGTTTTCTTTGTATGAACCTCACCTGTATTATGTATATATTTGTGAAAAATTAAAAGATTTAATAAATAATAAAATAAAATAATAAATAAGGAAGGTTACTGAGAGGATTTTTCCATCTAACCATGAGTTGGAGAGTTGATAAGAAGGTTGAGCTTCGATCCTAACAGCCTTATCCAAAATGGTTGCATGTATGGCAGTTACAGATTTAAATTTGACCTAGTGAAGTCTTGCTTTGCTTTTGGATCCCAAAAAAAAACTGGCATGTGTGAATCGGCTTTTGGGTGCAACGCTGGTAGGCTTGATTATTTGTCACCTTAAGGTCGACTCTACAAAAAAGAATTCGGTAATAAATACGTACTCGTATTTTTGCAGGCCGAGCAGCTCGCGCTCCTTGACATAGTTGCTGGGGATGTATCCGACGGCGCCGGCAGAGTCCTGCACCTTCCACCAGTGATCCTGCGAGTCGTCCACCACCTCGTACTCCCCACCCTGCAAACAACCCCATTGGTGGAATCAATTTCGTTAAGATTTTTTTCATTAAATTTTTAATTTCAAACATTCCATTCTGCTTTTAGCAGTGAGTACCTTCTCGAGGGACAGGTCCCCGCCCTCGATGGCCTTGAACGGGTAGAGGGCCACCACGACTTTGCTCCTGGGAACGGCCATCTTGTCCTGCAACACACAAACGAGAGTCATGCCAAGCAGCGTAACAACCTCGCTGTCCTGCAACTTGGCTCTGCAAGAGATCTCCAATTTTGTCAAATAAATGTCTTGTCTGCTTTCACATTTTATGTGCTGAAATTAAGTAATTCCTACCCAGGTATTTTTACGCTCACAAGCAGGATAGTGAATGCAAGCAGGGCCAGGGGTGGAGGAAATGATCCCAAAGGGCAAGTTGGGGCGCTCTAAAAGCTCTCCTTCATTCCACTAATGAGAGATGGTACTGCCAGGGCTGGGCAATGACATGTCTATCAGTGTTTTAAACTTACTTCTAACAGCAGGGATCTTTAAGTGGTTGTAAGGCATGTGAAAGTTTACTCCTGCTCTCCTTCTCTAGATTGACTTGAGGACAGGTTCAAAAAAGTATTTATGGTTTAGGGTCTAAGTGGTCTTTAAGTTGTCATGGTTTCCTCTGCTTATTATAGCTTGCTATTCTCGGATCAATTCTCAATCAATGGCTGGGTACTGGCTTTGAAGGTCTGGCAATAATTTCAAGTTACACTTACAGATTCTCACAAAGCCACCCTAAAAGTCATTTTTGGTCTGACCTTAAACGCGAGTGGCGTTTATGATGTCCCATCTGCTTATCGTTTTCTAGCCCCTCTTTTTTTCAGCCAGTATAATGCCATCCCTTGAGAGACTGCAAACTCTCTCCCACTCAAAGATACTAGTATATACTCCCACCCCTGAACTAGTGTTGCCACACACTTATAAGCGTTATGCGTGACATCTGAAGGGCCACGCAATGCCCTTTGAGCAGCATATTGTCACGCGGGCCATTGACAGCCGCGTCCTAGAGGCCGACGGCCAATCTTTGGCCCGTGCCAAGAAAGAGGCAAGGAGCTAGCAAGGACCCGCGTGACTCGCGTGCTGAACGGGCAGCGCGTGACTGGCATGCGTACGCTACGCGGTCGCACGACGCATCGTCCTCGACGCGTGCGCTTGCCACAACCTGCGCTTGCCTTGTGGGGGGCACCCAACCAAAGGAATTGAAGGGTTCTAATACCGGGACTCTCTACACGGCTGCAGACATTTTGCGAAGACTCCTCAAGAAGCAAGTAGGAAATCATTGAACACTATAAATATAAGCTTGACACTGAACTCCACGGGTTGGAATAGGATCTGTCAATGCAAAGTTGCTATCCGGTGCTTTGACAACAAACGTAAATAATTGTAAACTGTGAAATCGGATTTAAATTGCAAATGCTTAAAACGCGCTGTGTTTTATTATTAAAAACACCAATAATTTCTTAAAATTGGTGCCCTAACGGGGACTCGAACCCCGATCTCCACTATGTGTATCATCAATGCGACAGATCTATGTTGCGGATTGGCAATCCGACAGGATTACAGGTTACTGCAAGGAGACTACAGCCTCTGGTGCTAATTGCATCTCGTGGAGGCTCGCGATGGTACGCTTGAGGGCGGACAAAAAGATAGTCTAAAAACACACCTTGTTCTTGGCGCTGGGGGTGCCGGGCGTGGTGGCGGGGGCCCCAGGCCCCGGCATCGCCGGCGTCGCCACCGGGCCGGCTGGGCCTGCAATCACGACACAAGCGCACGACGGGCGTCAGTTGAGCCTGTTGTACATCACAGACCACATTACTCGGAAGTCGCCCCTCAATTCGCAGCTTTTAGGAAGGACTAGCCTGTTTTACCACCGTCTCGATCAAAGTTGATTGCAGGGTCTACCTCTGATCTGAAAAGGAGATCCTGGCCCTACAAGGAAGAGAGACCCTGTCAAGGGTCATAGGAGGCATTTGTGCTGTGCGGCTTCACGAGCCTTAGCAAGCACCTACACGATCACGGACAAATCGGACCGGACACCGACTCGCCGGCCAGCTGATCGCTTCTTGCGACGCAGGTAGGGCGTCGACCTCTGACACTCACACCCAGCACGCCCCTGGTAGTGGCACCCGGTGCCGATCTCGACGTCGGCGACGCGAGGCACCGACGCTGTGTCGCCAGATTACGGTTGGGTAACCCGCGAGTAATCGTAAAAAGGTCCGGGTCGGCCGTCAAGTGGCAGATAATTGTTGTTAGAGTGGCAATGAAGCTGTTGCACTGGCGTTGAGCCCATATCTGTTTCTCGGTGCAGCACGGCGCTCCACCTCTCGACAGTAAAGCATCGGCATGTTAGCTAATTGCGGCAGCTGGCGACGGTGATTAGGATGCACGGCGGCACGTCACCGGCCGGGTGACAATGACATGATTGACGACGACCTCCCGGCGACGACAACGGGCGGCCTTCGACGGCGATGTCGGGAACGCATGGAGTGCATCAGTGGCGAGAGGATAGAGGGAGGACGTCAGGCAAACCACACAGTAGAGGCGCAAGAAGTGGGGACAGCTCCGCAAAAAGCCCACGCTGTGCCGTCCATGGCACAACGCGGATCTCCATCGGGCGCCATTGAACAGTAGAGTCGTAAATGCAGATGAGAATCGAAAGTGTCATAAATTGTAAGCGCGACCGCGTGTCAATGACAAACGAGTGCAGACTGTCACATCCTCGCCACGGCTCAATGGTAATCGCTTGACGCCCGGCGCGGACAGAATCGGCGACCCTGGCCGCCACAACAACGGGAGCAATCAGCTCGTCAGAAGGCGAGACAATGACGAGAAGAGGAGCCTAGAGATCAAAAGCGATGCACAGGTCCTTTTTCCTTCGGGCAAGGTCGGCTCCCTAATGACAGCGATCGCCTCCCTGTTACCACGACGACAATGTCATGCGCTTGTTTGGACCATCGCCACAGGGACGTAATTTATATTGCGCTACAACTTCCTTGTGGAGGCACGGATAGGAACCAATGTGGTTGCGTTCCGAAACTGGCCCTCAGCAGCGAGCGGTAAAATCCACTCGACAAATTTACGTGCAGAAAATGTCCCTGATTTTTTTTCACTTTAAATCGCTCCTGGTCCTCGAGCCCCAGCTGATCGCAGCATATAAAATAGGAATGCCGGCCAGCTTGTTGGAGTTGGCCCACGGCGAGTGACACTCGGTAGTGCCTCTCGGACCCAGTTCACGGCGACCACTGTGCGGCATGGGAGATGGAAGAGACAGGGGCAAGGTTTGGCAACGCGGCACTGAGATCGCAGGCCCCGGGGCGATTGGCGAGTTCGAGTCAAGGCGAGCAACAGCCCGGGTTCGAGCCTCATTGCAGCAGTCCTGAAAACATTGCCTCCCACCCTCGACTACGTCGCCAGCCCTAACCCCAAGCAGGCGTCGAACCCTCCAGTTCGAACCACACTCCTCGGCTTGGCGTAGGGGATGAAACCAGACGGTCAAGCATATTTTTTGACAGCGACGGCGCCAGGAAAGCATGTTTACAAAGCCGTTCACTCTTGCTCAAGGATGACGGCCTGGTCTGTGTATAATGCAGATGGTACGAAGACGGCCGCAAAACGTCCCCAAACCGCCCAATGTTTTACTCCTTTGTGGTGGAACGGATACAGATCGAGACTTGCCATGTGCTTGCAATGAATGTTGTTTCACAGTACACCGCATTGGAAAAACGCAAGAAGCTGACCTGACCAAATAGTCGCAGCCTCTTCGCGGCCAAAACGAGCAAGCTGTCACTGGTCTGGAGGATCACGAATGATAACAGAAACCGAGGAGTAATAAATCAGTGCAACATGCTACTCCCCTCAATCGAGTGATATCAGCCTGAAAGCTTCAGACCGGAAACCAATAAATAAGCCAGCAAACCAACCCTGAGTCAGTTTGATGATGCAGAAATGCGAATTTTGAAGTCTGCATTATTGACCCTTCTTTTTGGAGCCAGCACCGGGCTGTTTGGCAAGTTACCTGCCGTTCGACATTAACTCAAGAAGCAGGCTGTCACTGGCAAGCGCGCCAGATGCCAGCTAGCCTACCTGTGTCATCTGCGAGCGAGGCGGCCGACGAGTCGGGCTGCGTCCAAAACGGCAACCTGTATCCGAACACCTTCATGACGTCAGCGGAGTGGTCACATCGCGCGCGTCCTCCTGCCACCAAGAGTCGACTGCATCTGAGCGGCGCGGCGGCCGGTGGATGCTGGTCTTCGAGCTCACGGATACGAGCAAGGTGACAGCTGGAGCCGAGCGACCCACGGCGAGGCGCCAGGGCCGGGTGTGAACGGGGACCGCCGTGCGGCGCTGGTGTCCGTGGGACACCACGTGCCACCCACGTGAAATATGGTCGAGGGGACATGGGCACTTTCTGTGCCAATAGTGCTAAGGGCTAGCAGTCTGTTGACTAAGGACATAGTCCGTTGACGGACAGCGACGGCGCTGAATGTTGCCGATGTGGTGCTGCAGCGAGCGGCGAATGTCAGGCAGACAAAGTAACGAGCCAGCTGGGTAGGTAGCACAAGTAGCGCAAGGGTCGACCATCGCTTCACCGATGGGGCAATTCGAATAGCCGAGTCGTTTATATTCTGAATTGCTGCTCTGAAATTCCCTGAGTCGCAGGTAGGTGAGCAGAGGTCGCGATTCTCCTGCCAAGCGGCCAATGTCACCGAGACCGGCGTGACGGTGGCACAGGTATCAACGCGGTCCCCGAGGTACGAGAGCTTGCATCACAAAGAAACCCCAGACAACGAAAGTGCACACCTAGGAAGCACGATATCTTGTGGGAGGTAATAAACGTGTATTCCCTGTGGTCTGCGAGACTGACAATGGCAAGACGCGGTCTTTGTCTCTACCATCACTATAAGAAATACTGCATCGACGTCCAACCCGTAGCGCCAACAACCACTCACCGTCTGCAAAACACCACGACTCGGTAGACGGTTACTTGGAAATGGGCACTCACCTATTCGCTGCAGCGGCTGCGCGGCGAGCTCAGTTTGCACCAACGACTGCGCGGGTAGCTGAAGCGAGATGGCCGCGCCGGCACCCGGCGCTGCGCTGTTTTCTTGCGCGGCACTCCACGCGTTTGCGCGCTCACAGCCGTCGGCGCTGCGCAGCTGCGAGCGACAACACAGCCATCGCTTGCCCGACCAAAGCGCTGGGTGGAAGCGCGGTTTTGCCGCGACACTTGAAGCGACTGCGCAAACTGCGTGCGCACGGGGGCAAAGGGTCAGTCAGGTGGCTGCGCGTTTGACCACTCAGCACTAATTATAAGGGTGCTCATAATGCACTCGAGATGCGTTGGATGAAATGCCATTTTTGACTTTATTTCAGTCTATAGCGCGACTTATTATCGGCCATGTTTTGTAGACTGCAGTTTCGTGTAGCCCCAAAATGTAGGTCACTTTTTCTCCCAGCGACGGCCATTGCTTAGCCTCTTCCCTGGCACATTGTGACGGTCCAGGACTATGAGGACAATGTAACTAAGGACGCGGAAGGATAAGAACTACGGGGACTATAGGCAAGGATAAAGATTATGGAAATGAGAATCAAGTGGACAGACAGCAAACACAATGACGGGCTTGACAGCTGACAAAACGTGTTACGACATGTGCAGTCACTAACCTGAGCGCAGCACGCGCAGCCAGTCGGCGCGCTCGTCCTCTAACGCTGCGCAGGCGTAGAGGGTGAAATCCTGTGCGGCCTCGAGGTAGCCGACCTGGAAGGGGTAGCCAGGAGGAGCCTCAGGTTGCGCAGACTCGCCTTGCTGACGCGGCGCAATGGCAAGCGCAGCCGGCTCGACCACGTGCACGCACGCGCAGTCGATGCGTCCGCGTTCCTTACGCCGGGACTGTCAACAACAACCGCCCCGTCAACGTCAACGTCCAGGTTACGAAGACGCCTTCAACCTCTTAGACATGTCATGAACTTTTCATACGTGGCTTTCTTGTCCCGGTAGACATTGGACACAGGTTTGAACGATTTAGAACGAATTTAATTGAGACTAATTTTAAATACTAAATATCTACTGATTTAGACCGGTACCACAAGCCATACATTGGGTGGCGCAGCTGAGTCTTTTAAGATATTTCCCCAAAAACTAACGTCATCCTATATTTGGAATTTCATCTTATGAGTAACGAAAGCTCAGAGTTCGATTCTGGAGTGGATTGAGATTTTAGAATGGAAAATAATGCACATAAGATCAGCGCGGCAAACTTCAGGGGGGGGGGGGGGGGGGGGGTCGTGAGAGAAATCCATCCACACCCCAACTGGGCTGTACTTCGACCAGTGACAGATGGCCAGTGGAGGACGGCTTGTTTGATCGGGAACGGGTGGAGGCGTTTTACTCCGAACTGCAAATGTCAGCCGACAATATCACACACTCGACAATTATTATCTCATTATAATCTCAAGAGGATCTTTGATTGCTCGTCTATTTGCGTTGTCCACTGGTCATCTGGTCTCTCGGTACATGAGGTCCTCCCTTTGACCATGGCTGCCCATCGTCCCCAAGTCACTACCGGGAGGCACTCGCCTTGGCACGCTCGTGTCAAGCCTGTCAACGAGAACCGCTCGGGGCCTTCCTACAGATAACAAACAAACAGGGGGCACGATCGAATGTTACGTGCTGCCGAACTCCCCGTCGACGGAGGGGAGGGGCTCGGAGTGCGACGAAAATACGTTTCAGAGCCTTCTGGGTTCGCGGAAAACACCCGTTCTTGACACCTGGCGAATTAGTCAGCCCCATGACGTCTACAATGCATGCAATGTACATTTTGTTATTGACACTTAACTTCTAGCTGTAAACATATCCAATCTAATATGCAGTTTACGAGGAGCATCGACTTAAATGAAGGAGCCATTCTCGCATCAACAAGGGACATCAGCCGGCAAGAAGTCAACAATGTGATCAAATTTAACGACCCGTTAATCAGTATCCGCGTTACTAGCATCAGCACCGAAGCGGCCGTGACTCAGAACGGATGAGTGTATATCCTGAACGTCGAGACGTCGAGAGCTATTGGTTAGGACTGTATGAGCCTCCACAGCTCAAAACGGCGCCCAAAACGCAGCGGATCGCGAGTAGGTCGCACTGGGTCACGGTACCTTACAAGACAACGTCCACCCCGTGCCCGAGCAACGCCCCGACGGCAACCCCGGCCTACCTTCGCTGCTGTCAGGCGAGAGACGAGCTGGCGTAGAAGGCAGCGAACGGGTCGGCGGCCGGACCTAGACTGGGCTCGATGTACGGCCGCTTTTTCACCCTCCCCCCGCCTTAGAATGCCGTCTCCTATCTTGCCCCAACCCCTGCGATCGGCGATGGCCGCTGGGTCGGCTTTCTCGGCCACAGGACTTTGACGATGTCCTGGGTTGGCCGTCGATGGTTTGGGGAGGTGGTGGGAGGTGGGGCCCGGGCCCAGGCCCCGAGGGACTATAGGGGCCCGATGAGAGATGAGTTAGAGGGTGGGGTAGGGACGCTGACAGGAGGCGCCGCAGCCACCCCCTTGCACGCGGTGACGTCATAGACGGGTCGATATCGGCTGCTATCCCCCCCTCTCCCCCACCATCACTTACCAAACACCCCTCGCAGACGCGTTGGGTGCACGTGGCTTTTGACAGGAGCACCACATGCTATGTGGACGGGTGGGTTTTGGACATGGAATTTTAGTGCAGGAAAATGTAATTGGTTATTTTCAACCATAGTGTTCAAGGCAGATTTTGAATGCAAACATTTTGACTTCTTTAACTAGGTTGCCTACTTTGAAAAAAAAAACAAGATATTTGGGGGATGACAGCTGTCAGATCTAGAAGATTCAATTTGGGTTCAATCATTGATATGTGACTATAAAATCACCGAAATTCACCAAACAATTATTTAACAAGTATGGTGCGGTGAAAAATTAGGAAAGAAGATCAGAGAACGAGTCAAGAACAGAACAATATTATTAAATCACCTCAGAATCGCAGTCGAAGTAGATTAGTGCTTTGCGGGTAAGCACAAACCAACGCTGCTTGTAATTGACTGGTGTGAAGCGTTTCTTGTTCTGCGACCGCTTCACCATGAGCCCTTGTTTGACGATTTCGTCGGGCCTGCCATCCTTGCCGGCCATCTACTCTCTTCCAACCACATACGGAGGTCTTTGTCTTCTTTCTGTCATTACTTCCCCGCTGGCACGAAGAAGTTGTGAAGCCCAGCTCACGGTCATAACACCGTGTACATAATCAGCTGGTCAGCACTGAAGAATGTTTATCTCACTGTCATATAGGATCACCGTGTCAACAAACACTTGTTTCATTCTTTTGCACCTGTTAGCTGGCACCTTCACAAACGAGGTAGGGTTATGTTACAGATTTATATCTTATATCACTTTATATCACCCATTTAATAAGCTTCACGGAAAAAACATCACTTCGCGTGTCCACTAGTTATCTGTAAATACCGATTCAAGAAGGAAAATCCCAGAAATCAGTGAAAAAAAAGGTATACGGAATAAGGAAAACTGTACAGGATGCAACCATGACACCGGAAGAACACAGGGTTGCCAAATAAACTTCATACAATTGACCGACAGATGGCGTTAGGTCATAAATTCACGCATCGTAATCCAACTTTAATTTAAAAATCCTCGACGTACCTGCTAGTTATGAATGAATAAGGCACAAAATTCACATAGACGTTCCAGTAGTCCAACCAAAGTTTTTCATAAAAATGCTTCCTTTCTGTCTTATTTACAAACAATACTATTATTGTATCACTACTCACAGCTACTAATAAATAGTGCCCAACCACACCAAATGGCCTGTGCAGAGTTCTGCGTCCTACTTGCTGTAAAATGTTAGCTTCATTCCTAAATTGCGATTATTGTTACTTGCTGTTTGGCTTTACACATGAAAGTTCGTACAAAGTCCCTTTACTTACCAGCCGACAATAATAATACAACACAATAGTTTTCCAATCCCCACATTTTTTCTAATTATGATGTGATGCAATTGGAAAAGATTTTTCCTTCGTCATTTGAGTTTTTGCCTTCCATTTACGACATACCATGTACCATGTACTTAACATGAGACCTTTAAGCAATGTATTTAAAAACAATTATAATACAATAAAATGCAAACTAACATTCTTCCACTTGCTGAAAGCCAATGAATAAAAATTGAATGAATATGGAACAACCTGTACACTCAACGATGGAACGAACTGGAAAGAAACCCGAACGGGCTTATTACTTTTCATTGGTTGGGCCACTAATCAATAATTGTATGATTGGAATTGATTTCCAATTCATACTGTGGACCCACTTGAGCCATGCATGCTACATAAAGGAAGGGTAACACTAACATTATCAGAACACTAATTTTATGTTTTGCATAATATAATTTATTTACATATTTTAATATATTATCGTAATAATAATAGATAATAATTGTAATAATAATAATAATAATAATAAATTAATGCATATTAAATTTGTGAAACGATTTTCTATCCCCATGGGATGTGTATTAATATAATGGTATTTCTTCTGGTAGTAGTGTTGGCGCATAGTTGACGCCCAAAGGACACTTTTCACCCGGCCTGTACGACCGCTGCCGCTGAGCTTTGGAGCCGCGGTAAGTACAATAAATAAAAACCTGGTAACGTCGCTGGTATATACAAAAATATACAGCCATCGGGCACTAACCCAGTCTGCATCGACACGCACACACGGTTATCGGTATAAAAGAAACACTGGAGAAACTTGCATAGAGCCAGTCATAATTGCATGTAACACAACATATTGCTGGGGTCCTCATTGCTTGCTCAACTCAGGTCAGTCTATCGCCATCTAAAATAAGTATATTTAGATTCAGGAGACGGAGAAGCGCCGGGCAACTTACGGCGACGAGAAAGGCGCGTCAGAATCGCAAATCTTTCTCCCCTCGGTAAGCCGCGCTGCAAACCTCTCCGCACCCACTTTCACAATTTCACCTACACTTTGGACACTGCCTACAATTCGATTCCTAGTTAACGTACAAGCTATCTATCTGCAGGGAGAAGTCGCCGTTCGGCTGGGGAAAACTGGTCGCGCGGCCCGGATTACGACCGGGAGCCCGGGGAGACAGCCGCCTTCAGCCGGTTGATGCCAGCTCGCACGTAGCGCACCAGGTCTCCGAGCGAGCTGTGCAGGGTCAACGGCCCGAAGCAGTGGTCCAAATCCACGAAGAAGTCTGCATTGACGCAAAAAGGGGGGCGGTTAGTGTGGGGTAGACACTTGAACAGAGGGCGAATCACATGGCAACAAGAGCATTTGGCTTCTAGGAGTTGGCAACTTTGAATCACCGGCCCTCAATCACTGGAATCACTGGTGGAAAATATATCAATTGAATGGGCATGAAATAATTAACAAGAACCCTGGTCATAAGTCTCAGAAAAGTTGGATTCAAATTGCCCACATAAATAGTTGAATGGCAGTAGGTTGCCTGACTGCAACCATTTAGCTTTTTTTACGCCTGACTCTCCCATCATTCAGTCCCAAGCTACAAAGAGCAACTTAAGAGACATACCGGGATGCTTGCAGGCAAACACGCCAGCGTCGGCCTGGTCCCAGAAGTCATGAGCGGCGGTCAGCGCGTTGAGATGCCCGCTGAGGCGTGTTGCGGCGGCGTGAACTACGGCGGGCACCAGCACACAGCCGGCTGCTCCCGCACCGCCGCCTCCCCGCAGCTCGCCGCTGTTGTAGCCCGAAGACTGGGAGCCGACAGAGCCGACAGAGCCCGCTGGGGACGGGGTGGGAGACAGTGCAGACGGCGTCCCCTGCCCGCCCGAACTGCCCGCCTCGCCTGCCGCTGCTGCACTCGCCGGCTGCTAGGAAACCGGGGACAGGCGGTTAGATGCGGTGCCCGTAAGGTTTAGTCTGCTTAGTACGTTCCTTCCTTTTTAATGACGATCTTTATATCTTTGGTACTAATTTTTTATCATTTCCAAACCAGGCTTAAAAAGTCAAGAACCAGTTGTTAACCTCAAGGGTATTTTCTAGCTACTAATGATGATTATTTGGCTCTATGGCGCGAAATGCGCCAAAGGTATTATTTGCAAGCTGTGTTTAAGAAATGTATGGGGTATTGATAGGCACAAGCCGTGAGTGTACAGTTTAGCCAACTTACAGAAGTCTCAAATATGTAATTTTCTACTCCTAATGAAATCGGCTGAAACCTCGAAAGTTTCAAACTTTTCGATGAATTTAGAAGTAAAAGACAACTTTTGAGAGCGCGCTGAAAATGTTTAACGGAGAATGAAATAGGTTTAGCTACCTTCTGGCAGAAGTCTGCGACCGTCTTCTGCAGCTCCTTGACCTCCGTGGCCATCATCTTGTAGAGTTTGAGGTGCAGCAGCGATTGGCAACGGAGGCTGTAAACAAGCGCAGAACGTGTTAGCTTTGTGTCACCAGGTCTCCGCAAAATATCGCCTGAGGCTGTTCTACCCCAGGCCACATAAACACCAGTCATCCATCCTCAGCCATGGTTTCGATGTGTTACATGATAATATTAATTACCCACTTAAAATACCAAAACTGAAGTCCTCAATTACAAAAAGAATATATATATATAATATGAGCAAATATTTTGCTTTATGGACTAAAATTCTTCTTTTAATGCCAGCCAAAAACCAACAGTAACGTTTTTGTTCGGGATTTTCTTTTAGAAAATACAAAATATGTTAGTTTTTGAGTTATTGACCCCGATTATTTTATTTAGATGCATATAGGAGGCTTGAACAAGGTGATTGTTATAATTTTATGTGGTTATTTTGTTATCGGAAAATTGTCAGGACTGCTCTTACCCTTGATAAAGTAACAGGTACAAGTTACGAAACGTTGGGAAATTTTGTTGTTCTTCACTTAGCATTCAAAACCCATTTCAAATAGTTCTTGTTAAAACTAGTGCTAAGGTTACATCAAGGATACAGAACGGCAAAGTTTGCTTACCTGAGAACCGCCAGTTTGCTGTCGATGTGGGCGCTTGCGGAGTTTGGTGGCTGGTTCCGAAACTTGGACGAGATGTACCTGAAAAGATCACGTTACATTGCAGTTTGAACGATACAACAAGCGGCGATTGAAGTTCGAAGCCAGTTCGATGCCAGGCACTTTGGTGCAAACGATTGGTAAGTAACACATTCCAGCTTCAGTCGCAGTAAGACAGGTGATCAGGTGTCAAGATTGGGAATAATTGCCAATATAAAACAATATTTTGCAACTGCCACCTGCCATGCCCAAAAATTGAACTGTGTCTCAACATCTCAACTAATAAACAAAAGAAGTGTCTGCGTTGCATGTGATGGCTATACTAGTATTTATCTAAGACGGGACATTTTCTTGTCAAAAGTATAAAAAACCCGATATTATCAAGCATAGAAGGCGCAACGGTAAATGAAAGGTTGCAGTCATGGTGATGCTGAGATCGCCTGACGAAGCTTCTGAACACTGCTTTTTTATGCGACTTGAGGTATATATCTTGGGGACTTCTGTGTGAAAGCTGGAGAACTTTATAACAAATAGATCTAAATAGATCTAAGAAACAAATAACATGGCTTCAGTTTCAATAATTTAAAAGAAAAACCTGATGTGTCTCTGCCATGCCGTTGATCCAAACATTTCTAAATTCGATTCAAAATTTACTGGCAATGGCGCTGGCGATTTGCGGCACTTACTTGATGAGGCTGAGTGTGTCTCTGTACATGGTGTATGGGGTCTTCTCGGAGCTCTCCAGCTCCATGGCATTGCCGGTGAGAAGGAAGAACATGACCGCCTCGAGGTACTGCATTGCTTGCGCAGTGGGGTCAGCCTCGCGATCGGCGCAGTGCTTCAACTGCTTGGCCTTGGCCAGGAACCCGGCATCTTGCTCCGACCTGTGGATCACAGAATGTTAGTCGTTAGCCGTTGGTCTTTGACACGGTGATATAACTAGCCTGGTGTAGGAGGGACAACAGTGAACCTTATGCTGGCTTTTAGTCTAATATGACAACCAGCTTTGTCTAATCTATCATTGCTTTTATAACTTTTAAATAATTAATTATGTATTCTTTTCCAGCCTCTGCTTTCAGATTATAAAGCAAGGCCACTAGCTAACAAGCCTAATTAACTTAACAAATTGTAAATACAATAACAAATTGCTATATACTAACTGTGGAATCTACTTTAAATTGCAAATGCTTGCAATGCATAGGGTATATTATTGTTTAGAACACTCATAACCTCTCAAAAATGGGATTCTAAATGGGGACTCAAACCCCGATCTCCACCTGTCGCGGGTGTTGCTCTAAGCAAGTGAGCTAAGTGTACACATAATTTTTGAGATAGTTTAAGTGCATTTGATGAGAACGAGGAGAATGTTTGCACACCAATTTTTGAGAGGTTATTAGTGTTCCTAATAATAAAATGCTTAAGTACCTCGTTGCAAGATACAAGACCAGAAAATCAAAGACAAAAAATCATAATTTTCCCTTCAAGAATCAATTTCCAGCCAATGGATTCACTTTTGTTATAAGTGAGAACAATTTGATAAGAGGAGTTTTTTGTGTATTTTAGATCAATTGGACTGTCTTGTCTAGTCGTGTGTCTACCTGTCGTCATGGTCGGACCACTCTGCGTGCGGCGGTGGCTGCTCAAAGTACGAGTAGTAGACGCGGGGGGCGGGAGGTGGGGGCGGACGCCACCCAGGTGAGCCCGGACTCCGCTCGTGGTTTGTGCCGCGGGCATCGCTCTGAAACAAACGCCCATCAACATTTAACTTCGTCATTGGCAACACAGGGAATGAGACATTCGGTGGCTAGCTTTCTTTAATTAATTGAATTATTATGTTTGGCCTAAATGGGATAACTTCCATAGTTGACACACGAATAGGCAGTTAAATCCGAAAAATTCTTCTTTGGTTGCAATACACTTATTTTGTGGATCAATGCCCAAAAAGAAAGCGTACACCAAGGTTCTAAATCCAAGTGAGCAAACCAAAACTAGAACGATCTATGGAAAGGCTCTGGTGCAGTGATCCGTACGTACCAGCTGTGCAAGTGCGCCGTCATCATCGGGCGGTAACCGGTGGTCGCTGGAGGCGACAGAACTCCGCGACGTTACAGAGCCCGACTGTCGGCTGCGCTTGTGTTTGCGTCCTTCACCGCTGCCATCGCACAAACAAACAAACAAAATTGTCAACACAAAGCCTTGTTTTCCTCAAATGTGACAGATATTTCCAAGCACACCTTGGATTGTGGGGGTGTTAAGCATTGAAAAGATATAAAAAATTCACTGCTACAACCAAGAGAAAGTTCATCTCTTTCCATTAGCTCAAAGAGTGGTTTCTGAAATATGCTTCTAGTATTGTATGGGAATTGTCACAAATTTCAAAACGTGTTTGTCTGGATTCAAACAGAAATGTCCACGAAAACTGCTGGATAATTGCCCAACCACAAAGGTTCGAATTGATATATGAAGTTTAAATCTAGACACCATCAGACTAACGCAAAACCTTGTTACAAATTGGCCAGTTGCCAATCCCACAAGAACCAAGCAAGCAAGTCTCACTCAAGTACAAGTCAGTTAGAAATTAGAATGGCCGTCCGTAAGTCAACAACTTCTTAGACCGAAGGCCTTCTCTCTTGCTTTCTTGCACTTTAACTGCGTGCTTCTAAAGTGCATTGCTTAAATAAAATGACATCCTCAATGCTAGATATACTTTGCATACGTTGCCTTCTCCTCAAAAGTCCACAACCTGGTTACCTATCTACTGCATAAACATTACAACGTAGATACTTTTGACTGAATAAAAACTAATTTGCAAATGCCGTTTTAATGAGGGCATAGCATCCCCACAGCTGGCGCAGAAGGGCAGTTTCATATGAGTACGAATCGATAAGTTAACCTTCTTCAAAAGTCTGTTTACAAAATGTCTGAAGCAAGTTAGTAAAATAATGTGTCCACAGCAATTCCTGCAAGCATGCTCAAGCAATTGTCTTATCCTATACAAGAGATTAAATCCTTACTCATTGGTCATTAGGAAAATAAAATACATTACTCATTAGGCACTTGGTTTAACTGTCTTGTCCATAATTTATGCCTGAAGCAAGTTGTTAATGGACAAAGAGAACAATGCCTGTCTGAATTGACAGGTAGACAAAGCAGTCATCATTCTGTCTACATTTAAAAACAAAGGCTCACAAACACAAACATGCAAGTGTCATCCATACTGTCATTCTCAATCCTTTGTTTAAAAAGCACCGATTCCTTCCTATGGAGTTGTTTTACATTCACTTAAAACATCAGCAAAATTTCCAACTACATTATGTATCTCTTCTAGAAACTATTTAACAAAATCCCACAACCACGAGTGAAACAGTTTCTAGATGCACTGTCAACGTAAAATGCAGAAAGCTATCCTTCCTCTCTGAGCATGCAGTTTAGGTTTTTTTTTTAAATATCTTATGTAAAAATTGTTACCAGTCATAATGTTTCCCCGACAAAAAAACAGAAAAAATGGCACACAATGTAGTCAAGTGCTATCGACTACGACACTCACGTTTTGTCTTCTCGCTTCCGCCGCTTCTTGCCACCGCCGCCCTCCTGCCGGGTGTCCGCCAACTCAGTCCGCGTGCGCACCTCACTCCCCGCCTTGCCTTGCCCCCCGGTCCGATTTGCCAACTTAACACGATCCTCCTTAACCCGGCCACCGCTATCATCCCGCGACTTGTAATCGTCTTTCACTCTTCCCCCACTATCGTCACGCGTTTTAAAATCTTCTTTCACTCTGCTCCCCCTGTCTTCACGAGTCTTGCACTCCTCCTTCACTCGAAAGCCACCGTCTTCTTGCTTGTACTTCTCGTCCTTGACCCCGATCTTGGCCAGCAGGCCGCCTTCGATCCTCGACAGATCCACACGGCACATGATACTGGGCACGCGATCTCCCTCGACGATGATGCCTGGCGTCGCCTTGCCGCCCTTTCCGCCCTTGCCTCCGCCCTTGGCGCCGCCCGAGAACAGCTTGCGTAGAGTGTCCGACTTCTTCTTGTCCTGGATGGCCTTGCACTCGGAGTCCAACTTGGGCGGGCTCTCCTCCTTGCCGGCGTCGCTGTCCCAGTGCAGCCGTGCGCTGGCCGCAGCGGCGCCGGCCCCATCCTCGCTGTCGGACGTCGTCGGGCAGACGGGCTCGCTCTTGATGCGAAGCTTGCCACGCTTTGCCTCCTCGCGTTTTGCGCGGCGTTCCTCAGCCTCCGACTCGCGGCGCCGTCGCTTGCCGCGATCTTCGGAGCTGTCGCGGTCCACCTTTGCCTTCGGCTTGGGCGGCTTTGGTTTGGGCTCCTTGCCAGGCTTGGCCTCCTTGGCTGGCTTGGCCTCCTTGACTGGCTTCTCCTTGACCGGTTTGGCCTCTTTTACTGGCTTGGGATCTTTGATGGGCTTGGGTTCCTTCTTGGCTTCCTTCGGAGGCTTGACAGGCTTTGGCGGGCTGGGCTTCGGCTCCTTGGGCGGCTTGACCCCAGGCTCTTTGTGCGGTTTGGTGACTTGCTCCTTCGGTGGTCGCCCACGAGGACGCTTGCGCTTCTCCTCCGGGCGAGACAGGCGCTCTGCTTTCATCGGCCGGTCTGTGGAAGGAAAACAGGTGTTAGGTAACTCTATCTAACGTCATTTAAAAACTATTGTGTCTGCAAAATAAACATTTAGAATTAATACTTGGGAGTTTGGTACGTGGTACACTTTTATTTCTTCATTCTCTCAAAGAAATATTCACAACAGGTGGTGATTCAGTATGGGTTTTACTTATAAAGGTTTTGTCTACTTTATCTAATCTTGGAACTAGTTTAAACTGAGTTTAAAACTCTAGGTAAAACAAAGTACATCTTCCTGTTGTTTCCTAGCTTGTCTCTTTTACTTAACTTCACTTTTACTTTACTCGACTTTTCTCCAATAACAATTGTAAAAAGCAACATGCACAATTTAACACTATCTACTATCACTATCTACTATCTACTATCATTCAAAAACCCCCAGTATGAAAAGCCTTCTTTTGAGTTCCTGATTAAGTTGATGAAGGAGCCCTATTTAGCCAGCCAAAGAGTAGACTCACCCTCGTCATCGGACTCGCTCGGCGAGCGCGCTTTCTTGCGAGCCGCCTCCCCTATTAGAGGCGGAGCTTCGCGGCGAACCTCGTCCGACGACTGCCGCGACCGCCGCAGCGACGCCCGCTTGGGAAACCGTGGCTTCTCCTGCAACAACGTAACAAAGTTAGCTCTGCCTTTCAAGTTGTCTCTGCTCGTGTCACTGCTGATATCATCTCACCATCATTGGCATAATAGGGAAGTGCAATGAAATGTTTAAGCTATATCACTGAACTAAAAAGTAGTTTAACTTCTTGGACCACTACTACCTTCTCAAAGATTGCTGTTCCCTATTAAGCATACAATAAGCATACAAAATTCTAAAATTCAACTGCTGCTCCCTCTCCTGTGAACAATTAATTTTAATAAGTCCAAACAACACGTTTTACAAATGTTACATGGAAACAAACATACATCTGGTAACTAGATATACAGATATCCTAGAATATATATATTTTTTAAATTTCTTTTATTCTTTAAATTTTTCACAAAATTATCTTGCCTTTGTCTCTAGCCTTTGACCGCAAGCTAGTTATGTGTGGATGCTATTTTAAGTTCTGGTCTATTGTGATTCCCAAGTATTTAGCTGACTTTTCATGTTTAATTTTGTAACAGTTTTGTCCACAATGTTTCTAACCATTTCTTTCATGTATCTTTAAGCTATAAATTTTATCAGGACGGGTTCTAGAATCATGTGTGAATACAATGTAAGTAGTCTTATTTTTGTTTAAAGTAAGGAAGTTACTGTTTAGCCAGGAGTATACTAAGTTGAGAGTTCTGTTTGTTTTTTCAAATACCCCCAACCATGTTAAGTCACTGAAAATGAGCGCCGAATCATCAGCATAGGTAATTATATCACTATCAATTTTAAGGCTACAAAGTTCATTTACATAAATGAGGAATAGGATTGGGCCCAATACTGTTCCTTGTGTAAATAGCACCGCTAATTAATTGTTGCAATAGTCTACTAACCATTGGCTCGTGGTGGTCAGAGTCCGAGTCGGTGGAAACGTTCCTCGCTACTGCGGCTGGGAATCTCCGCCTCCGAGCGGCGTCATCGTCCGAGTCGGAGAGCGCCGATATCAGCGGCAGCGGCGCCGCGGCCGCTCGCTTGACGGCATCGAAGTCAGAGTCCGAGTCGGCGCCGCCACCAGTTGCTGATGCCGCGGCCGTCGGGCTCGCCTTCTTAACGTCCTCAGTCTTGATGTAGTACCTGCGCGTTGGAAAGCATTTCGTGGTTAGGACAAGAAATAGCACCGACAATGTGCTTTGATGTTGACCTCAAGCCACAGATTGTCACCCTCTGCGGATCACAAAAGACAAATCATTATTATTATTGTTGCATTAAAACAATACCAAAATGTATGGCAAATTCGACATTTTTTTGCAGACACTTCATCTGTTAAATTCTACAATGTTTGGCAGGTGACATTATAGCATATTGTCAATTTGTTTCAATGCAGTGGCAGGCATATCAAGTTGCTTGGTGTGACTTGGAGAAATGTATGAAAAATGTTAAAGATGATCAACTCTTTTCTGAACTAAATAGCTCCGATAACAAAGTTCTGTCATACAAAGCTACTGAAAATTGAAATAAAACCACATCGTGACGCTATAAAACAAGCAGAGCGATTCTGCCGCAGGCTTACATGAGGTTCCACCGCGGCTTCTCTTTGGGGGTGTCTGGAGGCTGTAGAACGGCTGGCTCGGGGGCAGCGACCGGCTCGGGGGCGGCAGCCGGGGGGACAGCAGGCTCGGAGCTGGAACTCGACTCAGAGTCCGAGCCGGACGAGTCAGAGTCCGGCTCGCTGCTGGAGCTGCGCAGGGGCGACATCGGTGGGGCCAGCGCTGGGACCCTCAGCCCACGCGGCAGACGTCTACAAGTAGGAAAACACTAAGTTAGGCACGGAGCAAGGAAGCAACGGAGGCAAGCAGAGCTTGAAGCAATCCCCAAGCCAGGGTATGATCAGGCAAACATAGGGATACCTTTATTACTGTGAAGAATTCACATTGCAACTTTAGAGAGGGGTTTACTCTAATTGATGAGAAGTGTATCTCAGTAACAATTCACCATGGACCCAGGGAAAACATGGAAAGTAGCAAGCATATTTGAATAATAATATCATGAATCATGACATGGAATGTGTTGGCTTGAGTTCATTTAGGATGAAATCCACTTCTGCAAATTCAAGTTTGAAAGTTGACTTTAAGTTTCAACAACAAACATTTCCAGTGTGGATATCGACAGGAATATACATAAGGAAGTCATGGTCTGAGAAAAGGCAGTCAAAATATAAATATTAGAGTAAGGACTTGAGTGATTTGTATCACCCCATAGAAGAGAGCCAGTAAAACTGTCAGGAGAAGATACAAGAAGCAATAAAATCTTTTCCAGGGCCCAATATATGGGAGGGACCGAATGTACTAGCGGACTAAATTGCTACGTCAGACACGACAGGGGGATTTCGTCAGCAACGTCGTCCCGCCGGGCGAACGTGTCCCCGAAATGCTGCGAGCTCATTATCTCTCGCAAGGCACATGAATAATTCCAGCTAATGCCGGCGCGGCGCGGCGGGGGCAGAGGAGGACAGGCGGGGGCAGAGGAGGACAGGCGGGGGCAGAGGAGGACAGGCGGGGGCAGAGGAGGACAGGCGGGGGCAGCAGGCCGACATGCGATCCACAATTGCGTCCTTTAACCGAGAGGTCAACATTCTTGCTACATACTACTCGGAACAAGCGGCGTCACTGCCGTCGAGTAGCTCAGGGCGGCCGAACAATAGGCAACACGGGGATCAGTTTTGTTAGCAAGTCCGAAGGACACCTGGTTAGGGGCTAGGGGATGATTCGCGGACGATTTGGCAACGCGGTGACCAAGCGCCAACCCTTCAGGTAGCCTACCTGACAGGTAGCTCATTACAAGGGTACGGGGCGGACGGGGATCTCCATTCACATAACATCCTATGAGCGTGAAACGGAGCATCACAACGCAAGGCCCTCCCTCGGGCAACCATCTGGTCACCGGCCGTGGGACACAAGAAAGCGATCATTCGACACTGCACCGATGTCGGGGATCGGGACACCGTCGGCGTGGGCTTCGATAGGTGCAGGTCTTGCTGGGGAGCTGGGTGTCTGATTGCAAGGGGTGTGCAACAGGCGGGCCTAGCGCGACCTTCGCCCGTAGTGCCACCGACAGGAAGGGTAATGTGCGGCTTCCACGCACGTCACGTGCGTTCGCCCTGGAGTGCTCCACGCTGGCTCAAATCGCAATTGCGTCCCAAAAAGCGCCGCAAATGGGACACATGAAAATCGGACCACTTCGCAATAATGAAGCAATTTGTTTGCTCTCAGAAGACAAGCCCATTCTTGGATTCTATCGGTGCAAAGTGTATTTCCTCTCTAAGCAGCTGACATGAGATCCCAGTGTTATGAAGAGTGCCTTCAATTAGATGCACTAGACAAGATGCTAGGCTGCGCTTCTGGCAAACAAAGACCCGGTGTCGGCGGCTGGCGAGATCGTGTCAGCTGATTGCGCGGAGGAGAGCGCCTGCGAGGATGTTGAGGAAGTGGCCGACATCCTGAACATCCTGAGCGAGCAAGACACGAAGCGGATGCGTGGTGAGAAGGAGGAGGGAAGGAAGTGCTTTCTGGGAAGGTCATGCCGCCACCTGAACGTGTTTCCAGTTAACCAGCTCCTCCCGCACGGCACCCATAGACAAGGGGGCGCACTAAATTGGGTTAGACGAGTGCGGTGACAAAAATAGCACCCTTCGTTCCGAGGGGATACAGGGCGAAAATCAGACGGGGCACATCTGGGTAGGGAACTTTTCGGGGATCACAAATGTTGGCACACTTTCGCAGCGTGCTCACGATATTGAAAGTGGACACGCGAACACTTGAAGGAACGCATTCCTTACCAGTTTCCTGGAATGCTCACACAGGTGACCGATAGAGCAGGTCTCAGCATTTAATCCGCGTAGTTCAATGACGATTACATATCCAAGCAAAGATAACAAGTTTGAAATCATATGAACAAATAATCTCCGAAGTACGAAACAAGTCGCTGGATTAATTGTCAGTATTGTGATTATACTATTTTTGTTGAAGACAGATTCTAGCCAAAGTTGAACCAATGTTTTCGGGCGAAAATAAACCAATGTTACCTAAACTAAAGGAAAGTTTGCCACCTCGAGTAAACCGGCGCGACTTGATCCCCCCGACGACGCTAGGAGTTGACTCAAAACAAAGCTCATATTGACAATTATCATCAGCTAAGATTATCACAATAATTGGGGACATCCCGGCACTGCAAAACGGACTCCACATTAGTTAGTAAATCTGGTATGAATAGGGAGAGTATTTCCTATGATTAGTCGGCGTTGAATTCTCTTGCACCACGATTGCAGTCGGCGCCTGCACCGGGCGGCAGATGGTGCAAGTCGCTGCAGCTGCCATGCGTTCGCAGCGCTGCATGGGGACGTAACGCAGGACGCGAGGGAAAGTGAGTGTGTGCGCTTGCATCGATCGCCACCGCCGTCGTGTGACGTCACGAAGTGGCTGATAGAGCTGTGATGGGAACAGGCATGGCTTACGTGTTGGCGTCCACGCGCGGCGTCGACGACGCTGTCGGAGGGAGCACATCCGCGACGCCTCCACGGGCGCCCACGACCCCCATCTCATCCTGAAACAGCGTGCGCCATCAGACATCGAGTCTCGAAGCTCTTAGAGCGTGAGCTTTGAAATGTTTCTAAACCCTGAGTGGAAGTGGCAGCGGGTGGCACGAAAATAAGACATGTTGCACTCAGCCGTATCTTATCCTTGGTAACTCAACTACTGAAGAAGCAAAAGTTGCGCTCACCTTGTCGTCGTCGCTGTCTTCGGAGAGTCGCAGGTCGCACTCCAAGTTGGTCCTGCAACAGAGACGGCGACGGTCAACGGCGTCCCCCCAGTCAACTCTGGACATGCAGCTAGGTGGCATTAAACGCTCTCAACTGGTCTCGGTACTTGAGTAATTACACCTTGGGGCGACCGCTCTAATCTGCCGCTTGGTTGTGCGAATAGGTTTAGCGGGCCGAGTGATTGCATCGCGGGACTCGGCGCCAAATCGCCTGGGAACGACTCGCCGCTATCTCATGCATTCGACAGGGCGGCCTATATTAAGTCTATCAGCTAGGTGCACGCAAACCAGACGCAACAACTGCATTAGCACGCATTTGTATACAAAATAAATGCAAGAGATTAGTGAAATACTGTCTGACAGGTGGCTGGCCGGTGGGAAGTGTCACAAGAATTTCGCGCTGAAACAGAGACCGGCTAGTCGGCATTCCATGCGGACGAGACTCACGTGTGCGGCGGCGCCGAGGAAGAGGCGGCGGCGGCGCAAGGCGCGACGCTGGTGGACGTCTGGACGCCGTGAGGGACGCCAACGGCTGCGAGCGGGCTGACTGCCGCGCGATCTGCAGACACAGAGAGGGAGATCGTCTCGTCCACGCACCTGTCCGACACACCTTGCGTGTTTCGCCCAGCTGCCGGGCAGGAGCGGCAATGAAATGGGACGGCACTGGGTCAGAACATCGCTATGCCAACTGATAAGCGATTGAAAGGAAACCAGTGAGATGTTCACTGTGGGCCGTCATGTATTTCAGACTGCACGACTCTCAGGGACGCCATCCCGCTCATTCTGCAAGGTTCGCCATCGATTGCAGCGATGAGAACAGCACACACAATCACACTCCAATATGGTCGCTGTCGTATCATGGAACTAGTCACGGAAAACAGCGTCACAGACATTTGTCACTCAGGCATGAATACAATTGGCTCCCTATTGCATGGGGTGTCAAGACGTTGTCGCTAGATCGTGTTCGCTCCGGTTTCACGACAAGCAGGGTAACTCGCGCGACACGGCAGCTGGGTCCCACTTCGAAGATCGGCCCTAGAGCAGACAAGGCCGGCTCGGCGATCCGTGCCCTCAGCCTCTGCTGAAGCATGGACAGGCCCACGCCGGATGTGCCCGGCCCCAGATCGGGCATGTCTTGTCGTGATTCGTCCAGCGTATTTACAACCACGGCGATCGACAAAGCGATCGTGTTTCACCTAAGCTGCAAAGCACGTGCTGACCATCGCTCGAGACGTCGCTGTACAGGGACGCCTCCGACGACGACGACGGAGGAAGGACAACAACCTCTGGGCCGGTCCGTGTCGAAAGCGCAGAATCGTCGGCGCGGAACAGCGCAGACCGGTCGCGAGAAAACGCACGGACCACGCCGTCGCCGCCAAGATGACCGAACGGAGGCCACGAGGGGACGCCGGTCGTTTCGATGAAACAAACGCACTTCTAGACACAACGCCGCCGTGCTCCGTGCTAGGACTGACACGAGGAGGCCACGCCGGCGACACGACGCCGACGCCAGAGCGACAAACACCACCACCACACATGCGCGCCGCGAGGGAAGACGTCAAGAGAAGCCGGTGACGAAATGACGCCGGCACACATGACACAAGCGATGGAAACGCTCCCACTAACCACTGCACTGTCGCTCACAAGGTGGACATCCGCAGACGAGACGCCGACGCCGCGCGTTGGGAGGACGCCGCCAAGAGGATCGCACGCACGCTCGCTACGAGTCACCGCGCGTTGTTACTAGTGACGGCGATACTGCAGCCGATCGAGTCGACCGAGACAAAGACACTACCGCCGCGCCGCGTCCGCTGCTTGGGCTCACTTGTTGAATGACGCGCGCCAGCCGGCCGTTGCTGCTTCCGTCCGTGGGTGCGACGAGGACGGCACGCAGACCCACGCCACGAGTGCGACAAGGGTAGCGACTATACAGCCAAGCCGCGCGAGCGAGCGAGACGACTGCAAGCGCGCGCTACGCAGTTCGACCGAAAGGGGATTGCGCAAGAGTGCAAGTGAGAGGAGACGATGTCGAGTGCTGGTTCCGAGAGAGACGGACGACGGCAGAGGGACTACGTGACACAAGCTAGAGAAAGAAAGAGAGGCCGTTTGGTGACACGGCCAGTCGTAGTAGAGAGAGACGTCGCTATTCGGGGTCGGCCGCGATACGATTGCAAGCGAGACAGCGCTATGGGGAGGGAACGAGAGCGCGCAGAACAGATGGGAGCGAACAACAGAGTGTTCGATCGAAGATTCGGCGAGCGAGCGGCCACGACGGGACGATGGAGGGGTGGGGGGGGGGGGGGGGGAGGAGGTTGCGGAGAGCGCAATTAGATCGGAGGGGACAGGCAGGCAAGCAAGCAGCGCTTGCATCGCATCGAGTCGTCGCCGCACGACCCGAGCCAGCTTCTTCCCACGAAACTAAAAGCTGGCTGCACCGACCGACTCCAATCGTTGCCGATCTCGTTGCAACGCGCCGCGCGGTGGTCGGCGTTCAGCGACGCACTCTCACGCACGGGCCTTATCGGCTAGCCCACACGAGGATCACAACCTAACCCAACCTAACACCAAGGGCTGACACAGCGAGCTTCATGCTTCCACTAAAAAAGGCTGATCATTGTTAAGCTAATCATGATTAGCTGGCTAATCACGTCGAGGGAACGTAGTTAGCGCCTTTAATCACTGTTGGCTTAACTTAATTGCGTTCCGCTTCGTTCGCGTTGACAAGTTGATCATATGCACCATGGTTACAAGAAGCGAGCAGGTGATTAATAATCCGAGTCTAAACATTGTAAAAGCTACACGAGGATTTAATTACGTCTCTCCAGAAGGACGGTACACCAATTGACGTAGCGTAGCAAGTAACACCTAGCAGGCAGCGAGGTTGCAACTAGGCGACGCCAACCCTAGTGTCGGGACGCTCTGATGGTCGCGTCGTCAACCTCCCCTAACGGGGTGGGAATGAAATGATGCCGAGGCGATCACATCTTGCGAGCGCCACGAACAGATTGTTGCCACTTCATCGTGGTGGTGCCCGTCTACCAACTGTCAGGGGATGGTACTATTCATTAGCCGACATCGGCGATAAGAGATCGACCCACACAGCATTGCAAACGCTCGAAACGGTATCTCGTCGCCTGGATACGTTAAAAAAGTGATGCAAAGACGTCGATAGGGTTCGCGAATCAAAGGTCGAAGTTCGAAAGAGCACGCCGTCTCGACTGGAAAATGAGAACCATGCGGGACAGACGTTGCTTTTGGAAAAGTATCGATGAGGGACAATTTAACACTAGACCCCCCCCCCCCCCCCCCCCCCCATCCACGCTCCACAAGGAGAGCGCCTTAAACCGGACCGAAATGTGCAAACTGGCCACAGCAACAATCCGGCTGCTCGTTTCGGGGCTCCTGCGTTTCCGGCTGCAAAAGCATTTACATGGGCAAGGCGAGCGAGATCCGAGCACAGAGATGTGAGAGTGAGATTGACTTACGAGATCGTGCGAGTTCGGGTGCCGCCGGCTGCCGGCTCGGCTCGGACATCTGCAACGAGAGGAGCACACATGGTCAGCGCACGCACATGGCTGATTCGGACGCGTCGCGTGCGTGCGTGCGTGCGTACGCGAGGAAAATCAAAGCTGTCGCAATGCACGGCGGCATGCAAAGCGCGCTCTGGTCGACGGCGACCTTATGGGAAGCCGTGTCGGGTTTGTGTACAGTCATGTTGAAGGCACGGCTAGGTCCCCGCTGGTGACACCTGCACCCGAGTAGCGCTAAGTACGGGCCTGGGATTCACAACTGGGATAGGGGACAGATTGAGCGATCCAATGTAGTCAACAGATAGTTAGAAGAAATGCCGACGCATGCTGTTGAAGAGCTGTGGAGATCATAAGTCCACGATGAGTGAGACTCCAGCCAAGATGTTGAGCACCAACAGCCTTCAAGACGTGTTATCGATGTGAAACCGTTCGGAAAAGCGTATGAAATTCGACCACACGTACCTTGTTGGAGAGCAGCGCCGACGGCTGGAAGGTAAACTTGGACTCGGGCTGGTTGCGCGGCGTCGCGATGCCCGACAGTGGCGTCATCACCTCCTTCATCTCCTGCGCGGCGGGTACAAAGAGGGATACACGGTCAGCGAGTGCGAGTTTGCGACGATTTGCATCGGGGCGCTGGGTAAGGGAGACAAACTCACCTTTAGGATCGACTCTACCTCCGTCTGGCCGCTGGCGTCCACGTCTCGCGACGCCTGGAACAGAGAACGAAACGTTAGAGGACGCGAGTTCGGCCCACGAATTGGGAGGACATGGAAAATGCAATGAACATTTGCATTTCACAAAGCGCAACGAAATATGACAGAATTAAGCGCAGAGTTCACCCACCTGGTCGACTTGAAGTCGAGGCAACTTAGCTGCGGCGTGAGCCCTGTGGGACGCCCCGGCACTCGATGGCGCCGGCGCAGTCTGCACGGGCGTGCGCGGTCCGCCGCGCGGCGGGAACCTCTTGTCGGCGTCCTGGCGGGGACGTTCCCCCGGCGCCGACGCCGTCGGAGGGCGAGGTCGAGGCTGCGCCGCCGGTCTTTTAAACTCGGCCGCCGCGAGCCGCGAGGAGGACGACGACGCCGACGAGGACGCACTGTCGACGCCGATCAGCCGCTTCGGCTCGTCCTCCAGTAGCTGCTTGACGTGCTGGAAGTTGCCGAGCCGCATCTGGATCTGCTGGGTGACGCGGTCACCGGCCGCCGGCGTCACCTGCAACGAGCATCGCGGTGTCACTCGATTCCCAACGTCGCCAAGCAACGTCTGGAGCAACGTCTGGAGCAGCGTCATCAGCTTCACTGGGACCGGCCATTGCACGCTGGCGACTAGAGGGTGAACCGTACTGCCTATGGTGTCGCCGAGAGCAAGTGGACTTAACTAAAACCTGGGTGCTCTTTTAGGCTAGGTGAGCTCGTGGCTTGGTCATGACGTAGGCAAAGTCACCATAACTGCGTCAATACAGTGCTAAAGAGTCACGTACTACTGCTGGCCGGCCCTTTGCCTGAAGTTCATCCTAGACTCTACCCTCGGCTCGGTTGGACTCCCAAAAGGCATGTTTTCTTTCCAAATGAACACCCCGAACACCAATGGACGCCTCCGCGCCGTGCTCGCATCAAACACGGCATGCGGTTAGAGTTCCTAGGACTCACTCATGTAGTAATCCCTGTCATTACCGATCGATGTCGATTACAAGTGATTGTCTTACGTGCACGTCCCGGCGACGAGGAGTTATCTAGAACAAGCCGCGCTCGGCGAGTGCATCGCATGAGTGTGACGCGCTTCCTTTGTGCTTTCCGCCAGTTAATTTCGGGCGATACAAAACGCTACGGCGCCTAGCTCTTGGCGAGCCTGCGCACTAACGCACGCGCCGATCGTGCGTGCGCGTGCGAGCTAGAGTGAGAGATGCCGACAGCGCAGCGGTCGAGAGTGAGATAGAGCGATCGGTCTTATCTAGCGCTGCCGATTGATAAGGCTGGCCTTGGACGGACAACAACAAGCGGGTCGTCTCTTGTCGCGCTCTCATCGCGCTGTCAATCGGGAGGCCCTGGGTTTCAAGATTTATCCGCAAATCAGCGGTGGGTGCGGTGGCTCGATGGCCGGACGATAGCACCCTCGAAAAGGTACTGGTGAATGACTAAGCTAGCAAAGGGTGCCTGCTTTCCACTTCTAGAACTCAAATTGAGCCGGCAAATTCGACCCCCCCCCCCCCCCCCCCCCCCCAACGCACACTTGTTAGAGTTGTCCCGGTGACGCCAGAGTCCGTCGACAGCAACCGTCGGATCGGATGCCATTAAGCAAGCAAAGCCTAAAATAAGTGAATCCGGTGCAGTCACGCAGCCTGCTCCTTACCAACAGCTTTAAATGCTAGTCGAGTCGAGTCTCCTTCCGAAGTACTTCACGATAAGAACCTCCAGTAAGATTGACCGACTCACAGTCGTATTTGGAGATCCGTCATTCTCATCAAATACACTAAAATCGTTTTAAAAAGCCAGTGTCCAAGTAGCTCAATGGGTTAGGGCAACACCCGTGATAGGTGGAGATCGGGGTTCGAGTCCACGTTTGGACATACATTTTTGAGACGGTTATAGTGTTCATAATAATAAAAATATTCACAGTCGTACATCAACATCAACCCAGAAGGGACTGCACGCCAGCGGTGGTACCAATCATGAGAATACTTCACTTGAAGTCGGGGAAAACGTCGGGGAAGCAAACGCTGACAAGGGGACGGCGTTGTACTCACCCGCACCGGCGCCCCGAAAAGCGGCGCCCCTGCCTGTTCGGCCTGCTCGCGACGCTCTTGCTGCGCGCTCGCAGACATCTGCGCACGCATTTGGCGATCGCGCTCGCGCAGCCGGTCTCTCTCCACACTGCAACAAACAAACGAGGCAGTTGGTTAGAGGTTAGCTTGCATTTTGGATTGCGTTTAGAAGGCCAAAGCATCGTGTATGGGGTCAAGTTTAGAAGTCAAGAAATTATACCAACATGCACCACTTAGACCACTGGACAGTTCGTAGGTTGTGTACGTCGCTTTACTATCTGACAAAATAATAGTTTTAAATCCCCAAAGATAGCGAGGTACGAATCACTGTCGAGAGTACTGTCACCGCACATTTGTTTGAGCAGACATTTTCAAAGGAAGATGGGGTGGGGGAGTAGGTGTCACCCACCGAAGTATTCACGAAGAGGAAAGAGTACAAAATAGGGGCTAAAACCTGGCTGTCAAATAACAGATCTTCAACTGGCACGGACATACCAAGCTAACGGTTTTCCTCACGGACATTATGTGACAGAGGGTACATAGCAAAGATCGCAAAGAATCGGGCCAACTCGCTCGGCGCCCAGCCAATTTGTACACAACGTTGCTCGTAATGACACTGACAGGAAACCTTGAAAGTGTGGCGACTGAATCATAACACGTTCAGCACACGACGCCCCCCCCCCCCTTGCTGTGCAAGTCCGGTACTCGCAAAGTGTAAACAACCGCCGAATCTGGTGCTTCTCAAAAGCAGTGGGTCCCGTCGGCTCGGTTATTCGGCTCTCCGTTCACCTCCATTGTTTCGCAAGGAGACAGAGGGCCGAGGGTGCAGGGTTGGAGGAAAGGAAAAGGAAATGCACCCCATTGAGAAACGAAAGGATGCACCCCTTGCCTGCGATCGCGGCACCACGACGGATGCCGAGTCGCGAATCAAAACAAGCCAAACGTGTCGGTATTGACTCGCCACGCCTGAAATCAGTGTCATTTCGATAAGGAAATTGTGTGTTTTTAGCAGCGATGGGAGCTATGATATGGCAGGCAGGTAATTGCAGGCGGCCTACAGAGTTTAAATGGCTGGCCACACATTGCAAGTGCAATATCTGTGCTGTGCCAAGGTCGGCCGTAAGGCACGGATTGCTTTCGCTGCAGCCGAATCCCGCCTAACGGACGACGAGGATCATCGATGAGCGATACCGAATGGCCTGGTAGTGTTCCTAGCCAGGCTTGCATGGCGGTGACAGTGACACCAATCTGGCGGCCACGGCGCCGAGAAACAATGGCAGTGCGGGTCAGGGCGACGCGGCCGCCGCCGCCGCACGCCCCGCTCGACAACAACATTGCGCCGCGCGCCGCTGTCGCGAGACCCGACCTCCGCCGCTGGCTGGCCGGCGTGACGTCACACCGCCAATACGTCACTCGCCTGAATGTCATCTTGGGCATGACGGAGGCGAGAAAAACCCGACGCCGTCGTCGCGCTCTTTGTCAGCCGCCGCGACGGCAGCCGTTGACAGGGCACGGGAACGCCGTCGCCTGGATGCCGTCGGGGACGACGAGGAGAAACGACAAAAGCGCGAACCAGGAAGTTTAGCAACGATGTCGACATTGTTGTTTCGTCACCCTCGATCCTCTCTGGACGGTCGTATGCAATGCAGAAGGGCGAGCAGCGAAACATGGGACGGCGTCTTGGGCGACTGAAGAAGGTCGCGTCACAACACTGGGCAACGGGTAGCGAGGCTATAGGCACCCCGCCGCGGGGGTTGTTGATGTTAGCAAAATTGTCTGGCCCACTTAGCCAGTGCTGACCACGGGACGTGGGAGCCTAATAGACGACCACAGCTCGTCCCACGGTCTGCAACGTCGGCTTCTTAAATGACCCAACAAACGACTGATCTGCAATGAATAAATGCGTCTCGACTCCCGACAAAGGTGGTTACTAGCAAGGTTTAAGACTTACCGAGGCTTCGTCTTGAGCCTCTTCATGTGCCGTCAACCGTCTCCATGACGGACACCTCACATCGCCTTCCTGTCGACGAAGAGCACGCGCGAGAGCCACCCTCACCCCAGTCTGGACACCTTCCCTTGTCAACCACGGCCACCCTTTGATCACCTCACTCACGCCTATCACTCGCACTAGACCACAACGAGGCACAGGCAACCTCGGACACAAGCAGCACACCGTCGACCCCGGTGCAGGTCGACGAGATCGACAGAGATTCGCACGCACAGCGAGTTTATGCGACGGAGCTGATGGTCGAAGGTAACACGGACGCCATTTTCTGCGCACCGACTGCTCGTTGTGCAAGCAGCGACCCTGGCGGCGGTCACGGCAGGCTCGCGTCAAAACACGCCGCGGTGCTGCCATCGGGCGGCGACGCCGGCGGCTCGATTCTCACCGAAACACTTCCGCCTTGCTATGGGTCAGGGTGGGCCTGGTTGTTCCGCAATATTCCACTTCTTTACTTCACTCGTTTGTTCGAGCTACAGTGGGCCATGGCTCGACAATAAAGATTTGAGCGAAAATCTCGAAAGCGATTGTTACTTTTTAAACATCGACAACGACGAGAGATCCTGTCTCGACTTGTTTCGAAGGCGAATTCAGGAGCCACCGAATAAACATGCCTGTCCCGAATCGAACAGAGTTCCATCCGTGTAGCAGTCGAGAAAGAACATCGACACGAAGACCAATAACAGAGATAACTCCCGCATACTCTCGAGGCCCACGGTGTGAAACCAGGCCAGAGCGGCCTTGCCTGACAAGCAGAGGACGCCGTCGACCCGAAACAGCCGCGCAGGGTCTGACAGATATAGATTAACAACCCCATATCATCTAGGCAGTCCCTTCGGTGGCAAGCACACAAGGGCGCATAATCAGGGCTACGACGCTGCGCCGACATCAAGTTACGACATCGCGGATGCAAAACACAAAGTTTTCCACCGCGCGAACGAATCGGCGTCCCATGCTGCTACAATTGGCTGCGCACCGCAGCCGCCGCCGCCGCCGCAGCCGCCGCCGCTGGTTCGCAAACTTTCTACGCTCACGACACCGCTTGCGTGACGTCAGACCGCGGCCGCGAGCTGTTTCTCTGGCTGGCTGGCAGCCGCCATCTTGGGCTGGTGGTGTTTGCACAAGGCCGTGGCGAGAATGTCAACAAGCACCCCCTAGCACGAGGCCGGGGTCTCACCGTGTCACCCCAGGGCATCGGTCGCCTCGGGGCCGTTCTGTACGTGACGGCGCGACGGCGTGCCGAGCTGCCGGACTGGCTGGCGTATGGACCTGGATCCTGGGGACAACGGACACATCGGGGGAAGCTAGGAGAGTCCCCGTGTTCCCCTAACTGTCCTGCAAACAACGTCCTCGGACCGGATTCACTCCTTAAAGTCTAACGTTTCCTTGGATTTCCTAAACGGCCGTTCGTCCTTCCAGTCTATGGGACCTTTAAGCTGCCAAAACGTAACACACCCTAGCCCGCCTCTGTCGGCTACATCCTACGCCAAACAAGGGCTGGACGTGAAGCTATACGAGCTAGACGACAAGACTTCCTGCTAGCACCAATGGACCCGGGGGATGGTGTCCAGGAGCTTGCGATGAGAAGGAACCTTTCGCGGTCTGCGCCCAAGCGCTAGAACCCAAGGATCCGATTCCACGAGAACATTCCGCAAGGAACGACAGATTGGTACCTGTTGATGGTGCCTTTGAGCAGGGGGTTCAGGCCCCCCTGGTAGAAGGCCCCCATCGCGAGTCGCGAAGGGGGCCCTAGAGTGTCTTCTGCCCGGACCCTGGGCCCCCACGGGCCCGCGACGACGGCGGGCCAGCGTCGCGACGCATCGACGTCGACGGCGTCCTCGGTTCACCTCGTCACGCGGCGTCGGCGAGACGCGGGTCGACTCCGTTGAAGAGGCCACGGCACTTGCACGGACCTACCACTGCACTACACACCACTGCACTCTGGATTCGCCACTAAATAAGACAACCACTCCACGCCGTGGAAGTCAGACACGTGATCGCGTCTGTCACGCTTCGAAAAACAGACTTGAGAGGACGAGGTTCACGTCAACAACGTCGCACTCCGCACGACAACACCTTCACGCACTGCCTGCACGTAGATCGCGATCGTATCAGAAACAACTTCCCGACTTCCTCACTTCGAAGACCAATTGGTCCCGATTACCGCACGCGCACGATGAAACACTGACACTAAGGGTTGACGGCGTCGCGATAACGGCGTCGTGACGTCGACCGTGGAGGCTGGCGACGGCGAGAGCGACCGACTGCGAACTGAGCTCGCCGAGAAAGGTGTCTGTCGGTGGCCTTGATAGCAAGTGAACCGTCGGCCGACTGCCGAGTAGCTAGCCTAGTTTCACCGCGAGCCGACGACGACGACGACCACGACGACGACGACGACGACGGCCAGGCAAGACACTAGCGGCGCAGGCAGTGTTGTTCAACGACGCACTCGTAGCAGGAAAGGTGTCTTGATGTGTACACAAATAAAGCCTTTATGACAGACAAGACCGCTGGGAGATCATCGTATGCTGGCGATCTCGGACGAGAACCGCAAAATGTCACGACCCAACAGAACCCAGAGCCGGGATTACCGATTCTTCTGCGTACTCCACAAACTCTCGAGACTTTTTGGCCTCGGTTCCTCCGACAGTGCCGGAAGGAAAGCAAAATGAGTAGACCTATTGGACCTATCATCGACGTCGAATGTTTGCACGAACTGCGAGCGCCGGCAGCAGCCGTCTCGTGACGTCACGCAGCAGTGGAGGTGTCGGAGGAATGTAGCGCCAATCTTCCGTTACTCTCGGCGCGCGCATTGGGTCAGCGACGCGTCGTGCGTCGGGCGTCCGCCTTAGGGACGTCCGACCGGCGAGGATGACGCCGAAGGAGTTCGCTCGGGAAAACTAGTCGCAGAATCCGCTCACAGCATGGAAACAATTGCTGCCGGCATTTACTGTCAATGTCATACTCATCGAATTGAGAAAAAACAGTCTTTGGACAGTGTGACAAGTGAAGCATTTTCAATAAACGAGAAAAATCTCAAAGAATCACCGAGGCTGTAGAATTGAGCCGCCTGAGATCGCTCCAGGCCTCAGCGGCAAAACAACGACGGCGTCCACCATGTCAACAACCGCGGGCAGCGGCGTGGTATCTGTCTTCCGGTCCACACAGCCCGCCGTCGCCACTTATCTGCACCGGACGCCCTCCAGGGGGAGGCGATAAGCACGACCTGTGCACGGACGAGCGGTCATCGTCGCGTACTTTTCCACCGGTCGGTCGCGTCGGTCGGTAGGTGGAAATTCGACACGGAAAGCTCGGCTCGTCGGTGTCATCATCCCGTTTGGCGCGAGGCGAGAAGGCGATCGATATGCCGTCAAAGCGTTTGCATGTTCGCAGATGGAACCGTGTCGAGTGTTGACTTGGCCCTGTCTCTGTCTTCGCGAAGCCAGCCTGTGGTTGGACGGCACATGCAGGGGTTTCAAACTCGAACGACCGGCCCCGCATTGTCTTTCCAGGCGCGTGGCGACAGAGCAAGTTGCCAATTTCTCTGGCATGCATTTCAAAACATGCAGCAAACAGACTTCCATGGCGAGCTCCAGGTCTAGCGATAACCGTATGATGCCGATGAGGAGGGTGGCTAGCCCGAACAGATGTACATCGTGGTCATCTACATGAAGTTTATGGTTCTTGAGTGTGGTTAGCTTTCGCATCGAAAGGGACGTTTAAGAAGATGAAAACATAGCAATAGAGGAAAACCGCTACAGATGAAGCAAACAAGTTGAAAGCGAATTCGATGTTCGTGTGATCGTCTAGTGGGACGAAGCATCGTCGCTGAGACGTCGACCCCCGCCCCCTCCCTCCGAGCTCATCGGACCATCGAGTCGGTTCGATCCCAAGCTCGGTCGGATGTGAAAGCGTCGCGCTAGCCGACAACTTTCACTCATTGTCCACGTGACTCCATCCGTCGCGGACGCAGCTACGACGGCGACCCCAGCGCGCTCTCTGCGGCGACGACGGCAACCTCCGCAAGAGCTAGTGAGCGCTTGGGGGCGCCAGTGTCTCTGGTATGGTCGTAGTGGTTGAGCAGCACTGAACTGGGTTGAGGCGTTGGATCGGTGACCACTCCATCGTTGGCGAGCCAAGTGCTTGCTGACCAAAGACATTCTCTCCTTGCAGAAAAGAGATAATCGCCGTCCCGCTCATGCCAGTGTCATCTGGTAGTGCCAAAACCGACGCCTACCGCGAGGGGACGTCGAATTACTTAAGACTCTATAGGTTACCCAGCATTTATCGACAACGTTTGCGGAGGCCGCGGTGGCAAGGTCGCACCGAGCGCAGACCTCGGCCATCTGGGTCAAGACCATGCACACCTCGCGACCTGTCCCGTGCGCCTGGACACGACGCACTTGTGAGGAGACGACGGCGAAGCGAGCGACTTGCGCCCTCCTCAAGCCAGCAACGACACGCGGCGGACTCGGCCCGCTGCACTCGTGCAACACCGCAGGCCGTTTGACACTTTCTACATCGAGTCAATCCCTGCACAGACCAGAGGCAATCCACCACTGAGGGCGATCCCAGGAGGGCGACCACACAGCAAGGCAAAGACCTGGTGGCATGAGTAGTGGCGCTGGTGACAGGTAGGTTTCAAGTGGGTACCAAGATAGGGGGCCGCCCGCCGGCAACACGCGCTGTATCTCGTAAGGTCGATAACAGATTTATGACATTGAAGGAGCAAGCACGTGACATGCTTTACGACAGCGTGTGCTCGGCGACGGGGACTCCGTCGCCGTCACGCACTCGGCACGCTCTTGTTCGGCTCCACAACGGGAACCCTCGGCGCCCAGGTCACAGTCACCACCCAGTGGCTAGGCGAACCTGGTGTTGTTTTGGTCTATGGCTGGGAATTGGGTTCAAACTTTGCAGAAGAAAAAAAAAATTGCAAAAGATAACAAAAACGAGAAAGAATTTTCTAGACGCAAGAAGCTTAACAAAATTGATTGGTACTCACGCTCCATGGTGGCCACGACTTCGAGCCTCCATCGGCAATCAGGGTCTGTGAACAAAAGGATTTGTCAGAGCCTCCAAGAGCGGCCTGGGGGAGGCGTCAGCATGCGTGTGCCACGAGCACGTTGTGCACTCGCCAGTGTCAGTCTTGGAGCAGCGACTAGAGCGAGGATTGCCCAGACAGAGGCGTCGTTATCACTCCTAAGTCCTGATACTCCTGACCCGCGCAGACGATTGATCTCGCTACGTCACCGCGCCGATCACGCCGACGACGACGCCGACGACGCCGAACTGGGTCACTCGTCTCGCGCTAATTTTAGCACAGCTACTACACAAATAGTTGCCGAATCGCACAGATTTCGGCGTCGCTTGTCTCCTCTCACACCCCTACCACAGCGAGCCAGGCGTGCATTCCGCATGAGTCGACGCATCGCGAATAGCGGCGTCAACAACGCGCCCCCAACCTTGTCTCTGGACGACGGCGAGCACCCTCTGTTCGACGGTGACCCATCTGGTGGCGCACCGCCGTCGGGGGGCGGCGGGGGTGTTAGGTGAATGGAGGTCGCGAGTGGCGACTGTCTGGGGCGTTTGGTTCCATGAATTTGAATCTAGAATAAGGCTCGAGTATGGCAAGTCGACGACGACAGCGTTAAGGAAATGAAAACAAAGTGGAGGTCGCGTTGACAGTTGGTAGCAGGCTGACAGCGATGATTGATGTATGCTCCAAGGTCGGAGGCTGCTATGGCTAGGGACGCAGCGATAAACCCAGAAGGGTCCCAAACGTCCAGGGTGCATGTCCAGGGTTCAAATCAAATTGTCCTCACCTTTCGGGATGTTGCTGTTGAAAACTGGAGAGCTGAGACGATGACATGAACGTATAGGCCAATAGGCCTAGGCAACTGGTAATAAGCCTACTTGGCCTAGCTTTGCACTTGGCGAAAACATCGCACTGTCACTGGAATTAAATAACTTTACATGTCGAGTTCAAACGTTAATAATGTGCACGAATGTTGATCGAGACGTTACATGGTGCAATAAAATGCGTGGCGCAGTTGAGTACGCGAGAAATACTGGAATAAAAGTGTAAGCAATCACTTAGAACTGGACACGGTCGCCATTTGCCGGAAAAACACCGCCTGCTAAACATGGAGCAACTCGACACGAGCTGTCAGATCTGACGGCGGCAATTCAAAATTCTGGTTTTCGATCATGTGAATCTAAAAGATGCACTCGCATTATTTGTCTTAAACTCATTTTTGAACTTTTCCAAGATACTTTAAAAAACATTAAAAAAACAGAAGGATTTGTGATGGAAGGGAAGTAACACACGTCATTAGTTACGAAAAAGAATCTTTAATTTCATATTGTCTAAAGTCCTGCTATCTTAAATTAGATTATTGTAGATAAATACAATCAGGCTTAAGTGATAGATTGGAGATCTAGCAACTGATATCTTTTAAATGTTGATAAGAAAACTTGATGGCTATAATAATAATAAGCAGCGCGTCAGCGGTTTCGCCGACAGGCACCGCCGGATTGCAAAAGTCCAACCGAATCTTTGCTAAATGTGGGTTACACCTAAAACCTATACACACACAAAGTCCCTTCTTCATCGTCCTGTTCCTGGAAACCAAGGCAGCGCATGGTCGGTTATGGCCATCACGAGACAGACCCCATACAAACACTTGGACCAAACTAAAATTACCCGTGCTAATTTTGAATATGAAAAAATGGAGTCAAGACTCTTTGAAAAACCCCGGTTGTCTGCACCCGTATTTCACTGTCACCACCGTGCCAGTCGCAGATTCAGATATGGGTACGGTGGGCCGCTCAAATCAACTTGACTCGCACTGATTCCTAGCCCTAAACGCTTGAAAACAAACGCTGTTTAACGTTATAAAAAAAAGGTGGCTCAAGATGCATATCTATCGCCCGAACACGCCCAAACATTGGTTTAAATTTGAAGCCTGCCTCCCGTGGTAAAACATTGCATTAAATAAGCTAACGCATTTTCTAACTTTCGCTGCCATTTTTGAAAACTGGTTGCAAACGCCACAAAAAATGTCCAAAAATAAAATTCCTAGAGAACTTTCACTGCAGTAAAACAGCAGCATTTTACAGTGATATCTCTCTTCCCTACAATTTCGACGAAATCGCTGTCACGGCTACAACCAAATTCCAACAATGAAACGGCCCACGAGAGGCAGCCTCGGCGTGAACGCTCGTCAACGCCGATCGCATATTCGAGACGCATCGCCGCGTGCGTCGGAGCATCAGAAGCGCGCTCGGATGTAGACGGCGGCGACATCGTGGTCGCCGTAGCCGAGTCGCTTGGCGTGTTTGAACAGCTCGTTGGTGGACGCCGTCAGTGGCAGAGACTGCTCCAGCTGGTCGCCCATGTACAGCGACAGCTTCAGGTCTTTCTGCATGTGCTGCAGCGGCAGGTGAGTGGGGAAGTTACCCTCGATGATCGCTGATAGAAAAGGACAGCACAGGTTAGCTACGATGTGATACTTATCTCCATGCTCCTACATGTCATAATTAGTACAAAGAATGTTTTCTGTAGAAAAAGGGAAATAAATGAACGATAATTATTATTACAAAAGGGGCGAGCGGTGTATATCGGAAACCGTCTCTAGGGTCACCGGAAGACATGTTTTAACTCTGATGAAAGATCTTAAACGAAAGATCCATGAGATACATAGCTACCAAATTGTGTTTACTTTAACCTAACTAGGGACCAGATTTATTAAGAGCTAAGATTGAACCCTGGAGCTGGATCTACAAAGCTGAGATCAAGCTCATTAAGCCCCATAAATCTGGGGGTCAACAACCCCTGCAAATCTGGAAACACAATCTTGTGATTGGCTGATCATCTTAAAGCTCGAGGTTAAACTTAAACTCTCCTTTGTAAATCTGGCCGCTGGAGTGAAATAGCCAATCGCAGGCGTTGATTCCAGATCTTCAGGGGTTATTACAGTGTTGATAACTTTACCTCCAAATTTATGGAGACCAGCTTAAACTCAGCTTTATGGATCTAACCGAAGTGTTTTTACTGAATACAATATGTTTGCACATCGGCATTTGCATTTCTATGGCTGGAAAGATAATTACTTAGAAAGAGTTTCTAGCTGTGCATCTAATCGGGTGCTAGATTCGAAACGTTATAATTCCCTGCGACGTAGGCATCTAGAGATTATCTCTGAAACTGTTTAATATTGTTTAACATTTTACACAGAATCACACATTATTCTATGGCTTTTAGGTGTATTCTCATAGGAGCTTAAACCAGCGAGCAATGAACGGTAGGGGAGCGAGGCTGGAAAACCTGTAACCAGCCCGGGATACAAACCCGGGACCTTCCAACTGCTGGTCGAAAATAGCCGGTGTTGAATATACGAAAATAATATAGTATTACATTTTTCAATTGCAATTTGTAGGGAATTGTTTGATGTGGAAGAGAAGCAAGCCATAAATTTAGCCAAGGGACCCAATTTGTTGTCAACAAGACGGAGACCCACAATAAGCAAGTATGGACCAAATGGTTGCCATCTTTCTAAACACGAGTTTGCCCGATACAAGGGCAAGGTTTGTCCTTAATGGACAAAGAAGTGAGCCTAGCCCACCTAACCATTTGGTAACAAACTATGAATGGAACCTTGCAAATTGACAACACGTGGCATTTGCCACAATAGAATGCACTGGGTAAGAGGTTCTTAACTGAATGCAAGAAAACCGAGTACCTACTATGGCTTAACCAGCACCTTTTTTAAAACCTTGATCAACTTTAGCAACCAGTGTTGCTAGGCTTACGCTAAGCTTACGCTGCTAGGCTTACTCAAAGAAGCAGATCACACCGAGCCAGGTTGAGTCACAAATACCTCGACAAACTTACCTCGGCCCTTGTCGAGTATCGTGGGACATGCAAGAGACGTGAGCTCCAGCACCTCCATCACATCCTTCTGCTGAAGGCCGGCACGGTCAGCAAGCGCCATCCCCTCGGCCAGGCCCGCTAGCGTGACGCCCGCCATCAGTTGCAGCACCAGATTCATCTTGCTGGCGTTGCCCACTTCGCCCAGGTAGAACGAGTTCTTGCCCATCGCCTGGAATCGGACATCGAACGTTGGTAGCGCAACAATCACTGTCCGACTTTTACTAAAGAAGTCGCAGAATTTACAAAAAAAGTTGTTCATCAAAATGTGATTCACTTTGGAGGCAAAATAATCTGGACTTGGTATGCAGAGGCAGAACTATTGGCAAATCACGCATATTTAGACACGGAGACTTGTCTACCTGTGGTAGATACAGAAATCGGGCCAGTAATTTTCCAGTAATCATCCAGTAATTTACTGTGCTTTATCGTTTAGTCCTCCGACTAAATTGTTGCATATTGTTGTGGATAATTAGATTTGCCACTTGCCTTTATCACTGTTTGCAATGATAAGGCGACGGCCAAAGCGTAAAAACTTCAAGTGAATCGCCATATATTTTTCGAGTTTCCGATAAGCTCTATTCTCCCTCTTTCTTTTCCGTTTCACACCAATCACCAGTCATCTGTCTCACATGAACAAAGGTAAAACCAAACCATTGTACTCCTCTACATCTGTCTTAATAGGTAAATACCCCGATAAGTTGCGTCTCTTTCTTTTCACTTTTGTCACTCTACTTCTTATTTACCTTGCATACAACATGCACCAAACATTTAAGGCATATCTGTAAAGGTAATTAAAATTGTGCTTGTATTCTAGTGTTAGCCATTTTCTCTGAAACGTTGCCTATGTCTTGGGCAGAAGTGCAATTCTTTTCTTTCCAATGTTATCAAGCCCAATTATTTCAAGCAATTCTCTCATTCTTTCAATTCTTTCATTCTTTCAAGCAATTCTTTTCTTCCCAGTGTTATGAAGCCCTACAGTTCACTTATGAAAGCACGCCTAGCAATGCAATAGTTACCTTGAAGCAGGACTGACAGTCGTCAAAAAGTCCACGATCCCCAGCGGCCAGGATGACCAGCGTGCCCTCCTCAGCCTGGGTCTTGCTGCCCTGGACCTGGGCCTCCAGGTAACGCCCACCCTTGCCGTTGATGGCCTGCACAATGAAATCACACATGTTGTAGACGAATCCAATTGCCAGAACCACTCGGTATTTCCTTAACCTCTTCAGTCATGCTTAAAGCTGGGCAGAGTAAATGCTTTGCATCAACTGATTGGGATTGGTAGACGTAACAGGCGGTTTCCTGGCAACTTGCGACCCAACTTTACTTTAAGGGCATAAAATATTCGCATGGGTCAAAAATAAAAAAGTTAATTTTAGTTGAAATCTTAATTAAATTGCAAACGCTTGCAATACACGGGGTATTTTATTATAATGAACATTATAAAACAAAAAAAGTTTATTCTTTAGCTTGTTTCTTCTACAATACATGGAAAAAAGCAACAAAGCATGTCTAGAGAAAATTTAATTCATCAGGCTAACAAAAATTCTTACAGACAGCTTAGCATAATTTTAACCTCTGAACTAAATCGCATGACCACACCATATTAAACTCATCGCAATGCATATCTTGTTTCTGAGAGTTTTGTACAAGTATGCAGATCAAGGGTGAAACATGGCGTAATAGACAGCAACTACCGCAGACAAAACACTTTTATTTTAAACCTTCTTATGAGTTGCAGATAAAATCATTCAGTTTGAATTTCACTGAAAACAGAAGTTCAGGTAAAAGGACACAAGCTAGGTACCTCAGCAAGGTCCTGGGAGGTCTCAGCGTCGATGCCGGTCATCTCGACGTATCCCTTCTCGGAGTTGGTCTCGAGCAGCACGCCGCAGTTGCCGAAGACCATGTCTTTGGCGGCCTGCGGGTCTGAGACGCACGAGAACGTTACGTCGGCAGCGAGGATCACATCGGACGGCGTCTGCCCGAGCTCGGCGCCCGCCTTGACAAAGTCTCGGCACTGAAACCCGAGGTGTGGTCGTTAGGTTTCAAGCTCGTAGGTTTCAAGCTCGTAGGTTTCAAGCTCTCTTTGAGCATGCAGTTTCAATTCGGATAATGGATTGGTTAAAAGGTAAAATCCATCTTTTCAATCATATCAGTAGGGTCAAACAGGCCAACAATAAATAATCTGGGAAAATAATTTGAGTTGGAAAAACTGATACTTTGACACAATGTAAGGACTTTAGGCAGGACCATGGAAACTTTTCTTTCCGTCATTTCATATCTGCCAATTTGCAGTCAAGAAATAGACGCAAACCGGGCCCATATATCTGGCCAATCATAAGTTACAAGATAAGAACTACAATGAACTTGAGCAGTAATAAAAATGTTAATTGTGTTATAAAATTTGAGGGTAAAAATCAATGAAGTCGCAGGTAAGCTGAATTGCTAGTGAAATGCGCGATCAATGACTTTGACACTCTCGTCCGAGGCCATGGCGCCATAACTCGGCCATGTTATGGCAACAAGCCTCCTGTGTTTACCATCAAAGTGCCATCCATTAAAAACAACGACGCATAAACGAGCAAATAACAAAGTGTCGCTCATAAAACAATGCAGCATCGACCCATTCTTTTCCCCCACCGATCAACGCCCCATAGCACGCGCACCGGGACGGCCCGTCGCTAGTTCCTTCGCAGACCGCTAGATGGCTGCACGCGCAACTCTCCGCCGCCGCACGCCGATCAATCCCAAGGGCAAGTGGCAGCCGCCGCCATCTCGACAAACTTGCAGTTGTTCTCGTCGGTACGAAATCCGCCGACAGCGAGTTCAACAAGCTTGCTAGCGCCCGGTACGCTCCGACCCACAAACATCGACTAGATTCCACAACATCACCACCGGCGTCTCTCTCTCCCGCCGTGCATTGGACAGAGAAACGGCATCTCGGCGGCTAGCGAATCGATTGCACCGCAACGCGTATCCCGCTCATTCATGACGGCAACCTGCCGTGTCGATGGCAAAGGGATTCGCAAGGAGAGCGTTTCACCAGCGAGCAATACAGCGGTGTGTGACGTAGCGAGAACAGATGTCGAACAGCGCGGAAGCCAGGCGAGATTCGGCGGAGAATGTTACGTGTCGCAGGCATAACAAGCCGCCGCATGGACGACTACCCCGTCTTAACCCGTATCACAAAATCAGCAAGATTCGATCGTAATGCTCTGCGCAAACCAAGCACCAAGGGGAAAAAAAGCGCCTCTAGCCACCCGCTCGAATTAGGTCAATTACTCCGCGGACACAGCTGCTGTCCATTGCCACCACGGTCCAAACACTTGTCATCATTGTTTGTTTAGGCTCATTGTCGCCTCTGCAGAAAATGGTGCGAGTCGACCGCATCCAGCCGCCCACGGGACGTTCTGACGAGCATGCGGACCTCTGCCGCATCGCTAATTGTCCGTCTCGGGAGCGCGCTATGTCCCAACTCGCCGTCTCCCACGGGCCCCGTTTCACCGGTGCTGGGTTCGAGACTTAGTGTGCGCACAGCTGGCACCGCGAGGCTGACGTAACACGAGGCCACCGTGACTGCGATCCGCTGACAAAGGGCGGATTCTTTTTGCGACATTTCTTTTCTCGATTGCAACTCATCTGCGTAGTTGCGATCGTTATATAGCTTCCCAAGCCGCCGCTTATCTTATCTTTGTTTGCATATCTCAGGAACTGGGAAAAGAATATATAACTCGGCGATACCACGCTGCAGTTGGACTGGTTTCACGTTGGCACACTACCGGGTAGGCATATAGACGAGAGCGCCCTTGCCTTAAAAGAATACCAGGTACCGGGCAACACTGCAAGAGAGTGAATGCATGAGTTATGCACCCCAAATGCAGGTCAATACGATGACGCGATTGTGAGCCATGCCTGGGGAAACCCTGGCCTTTGTTTCTGACGGAATTCACCGCCCTACTCTCCGGTTACCAGTTCGGGGGAACCGGGCGCAACCGGAGCCCGCGCCAGGCTGTGAGCAGGTTCGCGATGCACCGACTGCCAGCGGCGACTCAGTACAGGGTAACTGAATGGGACTTCGGGGACCATGTCACTCGGTGCACTTCAAAACTTATATGGCATCACATAGCCGGCCGAAGTTGTATTCTTCGGCCCAAGTTTTGGAAGATAGACGAGACTACCGTCGCGAAATGCAGGGTGTCGCGAGAGTAGTCGCCCGTGAATCAACATGAATGATCCGATCATTAGCGGCAAGCAGCGTGCACGCCACCGCCACCGGTCATGCGACCACGACGGCGACGTGAGGGCACGGAAAGTGTTACCTGTGGCGAACGTTGCGACAAACCCCGATCAATACCCCGTCCGTCGGGTGGGTGGAAGCTGACCTTTGCCCCCCTCCCCACAACCTTTAACTCGGCCACGTATATACCGATCCCACGCAGCTCGGCGCGTAGTACACACCCGAGTACACGCTATGTGACGTAGCCGGTCGGCGTCGCTGAATGCAGACTTCCACCCTAGGCTAGGGTCCCTAGGCTTTCTTGCACAATCGTTGGGCATCACTTTCACAATCGAGTAAGTGGCGTTTTTATGACTCGGTAAAATGGTCTCGGACAATATTGACACGGTACAGTACCGTGGTTATGGCGGGAGTACTGCGTTTAGCATGCACTTATACAGCATCGCATGGAAGCATCGTTATCACAAGGCGCCAGCAAGACACAAGTTTGTCTAGCGCAACGTGCAAAGGTGGGGTTCTAGTCGAACTTGGCGATGTGCTCGTTGGCCCGGCTGACCCGGTGGCCCGGTGCCCCCCAGGAAAGGACGACGCCAAGGTCGTCGTGCATCGCGACGCCGCTGCATCGATCTGTGTCACCCCGACGCAGACACAGTGCAAGCCGCGATCAGTGCAAGACATTACTTTCTTTCCGGTTTAGGGCAAGGAAGTAGAATCGGCAGTCATAAGGAAGTGACCGGACCTGAGGCAGATGAGGTCACACGGCGAATCAGCTGGCTGCGAAGTTGGGGACATCAACAATGTGCTGTTGAATTGAAGGGGCTTTGAAAGCGACAACATAAATAAGTTCTGATAGCTTGCCATTGGCGAGACAACTTTGAACCATGATTGCTTCTTTCTTACGATGTGATTTGGAGGCTATAAATAGAAACCGGACGTCTGAAACAATCGACAATGGCTCATGAGGTCACGTGATTACCAATTCGCAAATATCCGACGTCAAAAGTATTCCTGTTGCCTGGACGCCACACTGCACTTCCTCGCCTCCCATCTACAAGCAACGGCTTGTCGGTTACCCGCGCTATCAGAACGCCTCTTCGCTGACGCTAGCGTTAGGGTCGCAGGAGTCAAGGTCCCACCGCGCGTCGCGGGAACAAGCTAGCAACGTTTCTCTCTCTAGCGGTGCCACGCTATCAGCACCCCGACCTGTCGAGAAAAACCGCGGTTCGCGCGGCGTGCTCTGACGCAATCAGCGTCCGCCCGGTGCTCGCGTGCTCGCCAAGGACACGCTGCGGACACACACACTTTCTATCTGTCAACGCGCCGTGAATTTGCAGAAAGTCCCTCGTCGACTAGCGCGCGGGCGGGCCCGATGACGCGTGGGTCCGGCAGACCGAGTTCGAGACATTTTAGCCTCAACCGTTACCAAGGGACCGCCCCTTGGTAACAAGGCTGCTGACATTCGGAGAGAATTGGATGCGGGCAATCAAGCCTTCCTACGAACGCAATAAGGGCGAAGCCCGCACCGTACCTACTAGATATCAATTAATGCATACAGAGGGAGTGTACGTAAGTAAACAACAATTTGATTTGCTCGGCAAACAGTTATGGACACCTTCCCCGCGGCCCTGTGACGTTGGCGCAGCCAGCAAACGGCCGACGCCGGTAATTGCACCCATATGCAGCTAGGTCGATGACACCGACGAGATTCTTCGACGAATACACTTGATCTGTCCGAAGTCCGATTCGCAAAAATAGCTTTCAGTTGCATGGGAGATATCGCCGTCTCGACGATTTCGCATGCTATAGCCCGCGTGCCATAGCTTAGTGCCAAGTCAACGTTATGTAACCGCTGCCGAATCTGAGCAAGCCATTGCGGCGACACTGGCGAGCAAAGGAAGCCCACCATTTCACCTGACCCATACAGAAAAGACCCAAGTGGGCCAGCGTCCCCGCGGTAGAACGTCGACAGCTAGGAAAGGGCAAGGGTAGAATCGCGGTTGGCCCCGACAGCCGCGAGTGTCAGAGAGAGGCCGTCGGGACCGAAGGTTATCTAAAGATATAACACACGGGTCAAGTCACTTGTGAGTGTCAGAAACCATTTTCTTAGCAGATTGATTCTTGTTTTGTTGGGTGTCAGAGGAATTTCATTCTCTTCCAAGAAATTCACACACATTGTGACTTTCATTAGGAAAAAGATCGCAAGCTTTCAAAGTTATGAGCTCAGCCCAATAAGAAATCTATATCTAAATCCTAAGCCACCCAGAACGAAAGATCTAAAACAAAACAATTGAGAGCGCGTTGTTCGCCTGCAGCGGTCCCAGGACCATGATGGCGTCGGCGCATGTCGCTCGTCAGAGCAAAGCTTCCTCTCCCTAGCCACCGACTCTCTTTGGGAGGCCGCGCGTCGGTCGATTCTGTGGGCGGAGCTTGCCTTGCTCGCCTCGGCAACCATCTTGGCTGCTCGCGCCGAGCCAGTCAGTTGTCGAGCCGCCGTCACAGTGCGCCTGTCGCAGGGTTCGCACGCAATTGTCAAAACAACAAGGTCCCCCGTTTCGGTCGCAACGCACGTCAACCCAGCGTAGTCCAACTACTATCACACACGTCGAAGTCGTCCTGCTCGGCCTAGGGCCCCGCACGCAAGCAAAGGTAGGTAACGAGACGCCGTCGTTGGTCTTCAGTGCTAGTGCGTCCGCTATGTGTGCCCAGCTGGAATACCACGAGTTGTGTGTGAATGTGTGCTATCGTACCACGGGCACGGACGTCGTCGATCTGGTGCTGGTCGCTGGGGTCGCCGTCGTGGCTCGTTAACGAACAGTTTCTTTGTGTCATGCCACCTTAGAGTTCTTGCACTCGCCCGTCAGCTGTGTTCTACTGCAACCACGGAGCTGGGAGGGTGGGAGAGGGGGCTGCATCACAGACTTTACTTTATAGGGAAAATTGGTGGCATTCGGTCGACGTGGACGTCCATGGAGTGCAGGTATGCCGTGGACCCCCAGGAACGGGTGCAAGTCGAGACATGTCCAGCCGTAACGGTCGTTGGCCAAGTCCGAGAGCTGTCATCCGCAACTATTAACACGACCACAACAATGGGCCCCCAAAACAACGAGGCCCAAGCCGTCGACAATAGACCGCGATTGCGATTAGCTAGCGATCGAGGGCCGCTTGTTACCTTATCGGTGCCCAACTTTCTTTCCTACTCGAATGCCTTCTAGGCGGGCAGCGTGACGTCGACGCAGTCCTAGTGTAGCCAGGCCCGCAATGTTTACCTCAGACTCAGGACCTTGTTGAGCCGAGACTAATCTAGCCAAGCTCACAGTCCAAGCTAGGTCAGGGACGAGCCCCCATGGAACGGCCACTGTTTTGACAACAAAATACGGGCACGGTATGGTTGACAGCTCCCGTATTGACTCGTTGATTAGGCTTTCACTGCTTTGTGACGCAAGCCAACGCCGAGCGCTGCTCGCTTGTTTCCCATTCGCCGTCTCGTTCCGTTTAACGACGCGTTATCGTGACTGTACTAGTCCCGCGTCAGTATATCGACTTGCAGCCAATAACGGCGTGATGCGATGGTCTGGATGAAACCCTTCCACTGTTGACGTCCAGAAAACGAGAGGACGGTGACCGTGTTATGTCCATCACGTGCTCGCCGTGACGCAAAACGCGCACCGAGGAGGCTAAGAATAGGCGCACTGATGTCCTGGCCGGGGCACCTGGGGTACACCTGTGTCCCTGTCAGATGATGGCGACGACACGGTCAACTCGGACGAAAAGGACACCAGAACACAAGGGGGTAGGCGTTTCACTAGCCTAGTTACGCTCGGTGCTTGGCAGCGGCGAGCGAGGCAAAGGGGAGGGGACAGCTGGGACGAATTGGTCGATTCGGGATTCTTTTGGGAGATGGATGAAGAAAGATGAGAGTCGACAGCTCGTCCACGTTGAGCCGGGAAGCTTGCAGTTGCGCAGCTAGGTCCTTTGTGCGGATACAAAGGAAATGCAAAGTATCAACAACAAGACCGTGCCAAAAACAAATTGCAAAAGCAGCGCCGGCAATAAAATTGCATTTCCCCCGTGGCAAGTGAACACGGAACTGGAAGATTGCTCCAGTTTTAATTTAACGACGCACTTCCCGGGTGGCCGACGTCGACCAATCGAATGTTTGCTCTGTCTGCAGGTGTTGTGATGCGCCGCCGCGTCGCTGCCGCAAGATGATGCTCGGGGCACCGCTGCTCGGCTGGCTGCTGACGGTGCTGACCCTCTCGACGGCATCCTCTCCGTCGCCGTCGTCAGCGTGCCCAGAGCGATGCTCGTGCAGCGAATACCTGGTGCCGCGCGCGCACGTTCAGCTCGCGTGTCAGGAGCGCACTCTCGACGATCTCGCCTTGCCCGCGGGCACCACAGACCTCGCGTTCTTCGGCGTCGTCACGCCGCGCATCGACGGCGTCCTCTTCGCAGGCGTCCCGACGCTGCAGAGTCTCTCGTGGCGCTCTAGCGGCGTCGGCAATCTCAGCGAAGACGCGTTGCAGGGCGTCAGGGAGCTGACCAGTCTCGACCTGAGCGACAACCTACTCGAGAGCGTCCACGAGGGCACGTTCCTTGGTCTCGACAAGCTGCAGGTACTCAACCTGACGGGCAATCGCCTTGGTGACCTCCCGTTGGCGCTTTTCACCGGACTGGGCAACCTCTCTGAGCTCTACCTGGCACGTAACGAGTTCCACGCGCTGCCGTTCGAGATCTTCGCCTCCCTGCCTCGCCTGGCCAAACTGGACCTGTCCAGAAACCACCTGCTGGCGCTTGAGAACGACTTCTTCGTTCCCAACGCCGCACTGGCGTCGCTCAACCTGGCCGGGAACCAGCTGCGCCAACTGTCTGTGCAGTCGTTCGCCGGGCTGGAGGAGCTGCACACGCTGCGCCTGTCAGGCAATGCGCTGTCCGCACTGCCGCGCACGCTCTTCACGCCGCTACGTGCGCTGCACACACTGCATCTGGACGCCAACCAGCTTGAGACGCTGCCCAACGGCGCCTTGAGCGGCCTCGGGTCGCTGCAGTGGCTCAATCTCAGCGCGAACCCGTTGAGCCGGCTGCCGTCTAACGCGTTCCTGCACAACGCCCACCTTTCCACGCTGCTGCTTTCGGGCACCCAGCTAGCAGTGCTCACCGAAGGCCACACTGCCGGGCTGCGCACGCTACGCAACTTCGAGCTGCGCAACAACTGGCGACTGCGCGCGATCGACGCGTTCGCGCTGGCGCACACGCCACAGCTCGAGCTGCTCGACATCACCGCGAACAACTTGACAACGCTGCCGCTGTCGCTGTCCAAACTCAAGCTGGTGCAAGAGCTTCGTATGGGCGGCAACCCGTGGGCGTGCGACTGTCGCATGCTCTGGTTCGCGCGCTGGTCGCAGCAGCTGCGCATCACGTCCGCGCAGCCACTGCGTTGCGGACAGCGTGAGTCGAGCATGCTGGTCACGTTGCGCAGTCTCAATTGCAAGCACACGCGCTTCCTACGCGCGTCGCCGCCGACCCTTCATCCGCTCGGCTCCGACGCGCTGCTCGAGTGCTCGTTTACGGGCAGCCCGATGCCGTCGGTCACGTGGGAGACACCGACGCACCGCATGTTCCACTGGAACCCCAACCCGACCATCCCCGACCTCTTCGCCGGCCACCCGCGGGCGCACTATCCGAACATGACGGTCGACGCCGATCCCAGGGTGTCTGTGCTGGAGAACGGCACGCTGCTGGTGCGGGGCGTCGTGCGGGCCGACTGCGGGGAGTACACGTGTTTCGCCTCCAACCCGTTGGCGAACGTGACCGCAACGGTGCGTCTGCGCGTGGACCCGATCACGATCATGCGGATCAAAATTGTCTCGCTGGCCGTCGGAGCCGCGACGGCGGCGGCCGTGCTTCTGGCGACGCTGGTCGTGCAACTGCTGAGAAGGCTTCTACGCAGGTCAGTTGGCAAAAAAGCTCCCAAAAACACGTTGCGCCTTCCTGTCCGAAATCCCCTTTCTTTCCTTTGCTCCTGATAGACCGACGTCTACGCCGACTTGCGCCTATCCCGCGTTCACCGTCGTCTAGGTGTCGCCGCCAACGCATCCCTCCCTGGCCGGTATGATTGGCTCTTCACTTTCGCTCATTCCTTTGCGCTTACAATCATCGTGTTTACATACAAACAAGCTGGCGATAAGCTAGCGATAAGATTGCAATGAACAGTCAGCTTCCTATGGAAGTGTGACAGGCACTTGTTTGGACTGGTACTAAACCTATGTTGACATTCCGAAAACGATACCACTGAGAACTGTCACACCTTTGTATAAATAATCGAAATCGCTGCCCATTTCCGCTTCTAATCTCTACGGCTGTCAAACCAAATGATACACATTGCGAATAGGAAACAGAGCAGTTACAAAAAGCATTGGTATTAATGAATGATGACCACGATAAGCATTCTGTTTTTAACCAGAAGTTCTTTCTATCTGACCCTGACCAATCGTCACCACGCGTCCACAGATTCGACTGGCCCGAGTGCTGCTGCTGTCGCCAGCCGCGAGTTTCACCGCGGGCCAAACAGGTCTACCAACTGCTCGACAACATCGAGCACTACAAGACGCAGCAGTTGGAGCGGCTGCGCGAGAACTACGCGCTCCAAGTGCACCGAATCAAGGACAACTGCACGCAACAGGTCGACTGGATACAGACTAGCTACCAGGGGCAGGTGAAGCATCTGCGCGGACTTCGAGAGACGGGGACCGCGCACATCGCTACGCTGCGCGACCAGTACTACGACCAGGTGGGTTGATATTGACAGCTACTTTTGGGGGGGAATGTTCCCCGTTACACAAAGATTCCTCGCCGAAACTTGGGTCTTGACCAAGATGACCGGTCATCTGTACGATTTCCGAGCGCGATGTTTTTGAAATGTACCGATTCGCAAAAGTAATTAGCAAGATTAATTGTACTGGAACGCGCGTCGGGTGAAATTAGATCTACACTCGCCTGTTTTGATGGGCATCTATATTTCATGAGCACATATTTGGAGTGAAATCCCCGACGTTTGTTGCAGTGATTTGTTATTACACTAATGGTATTGCATTCCACTGTTACACTAGCCGATTCACAGGCACCAGGAAACAACACTCTTGATTTCATATTGATTGTTACAAGCTGTAATGCTGTTTGCTGTGAAGTGAAAAGTGCCAATGAATTTCAAAACATGATTTTAGTTAAAATTCATGCTAAATCTCTAGCTTTGCCAGCCAAATCTGCAAATGTAACCGACTTAAAAACCCTGCAAAGAGTCCCACATACAATTCCATCAACATTGCTCAGCAGGTATTTCATTCCAAGTGTCCACCAAACCCTACATACTCCTAGGTCTGACTCTCGGACTATTTGATCTCCAGGTGAAACGAGTCCGGGACTACAGCGCCGGCCAGCTGGGCTGGGTGCGCGAGAACTATGTGAGCCAGCGCAACCGCATGCGCAAGTTCAGCACGCACCAGGTCCTGCGCCTGCGCGAGTCGTGCCGCTACCAGCAGCAGACGCTCAACAAGCTTCTCGAGAACCTGCCGTCGTTCTACTTCGAGCAGTGTCGAGCGGCTTGCGACGATCCCGACCAGCCCATCGAACCGCTGGACGTTTATCTCAAGGCGCGGGGGCTTCAGGGCGACTACTTGAAGGCTCGCGGCCTAGAGGAGTTCCCTCGCGGGGGAGCCTCCTCGTCCGAAAACTTCCTCGAGAGCGGCGAGAGCTACGCGATGGCGAGAGATCGCGAGGAGACTTTCCGACGGAAGGCCATCGACGACGACTTCATGCGAGCTTGTTCGCGCAGCCTGGATATTCCAGATGACTACTTGCACCGCGACTTCGAGCGAGAGCGACTCGAACGCGACGAAGACGCCGTCAGCCACGTGTCCATGTACTACACGCCGTCCGACCTGTCGCACAGCCTGCTCAACCTGTCGCGCTCAACGATCATCATCAACCGCGGAGAGGGCAAGATCGAGTGCTACGACCAGGACAGACCGTTGCGGCGCGAGGCGTCGTATGCAGGTCTGCTGGAGCGCGCAGAGCGTGGGGGCGTGGCCACGAGCAAGAGTCTGCCGGCATTAGTCGATGAGGTGATGGTCACTATCGAGCCGCCACCATCGGGTGTAGAGGACAAGGTTTGACCGGCTAGCGAGACCGGCGACAAGACTGTGATAGTGTGCGCGAGTCAATTCGACGTTATTTCGTTCCGTTGTTCGTTTCGATTTCGTGCAGGTCGTGTTTCCTCGTCGCGCCAGCGTTGCTGGCCGTCCTCTACGGCTTCTAGTTCCGCGACCGACGTTTCTTATTTATTCTCACCGTCGTTGATTAGTCCCCGTTGTTGTTTTTTCCTTCGACGCCGGCTTTCCTGTGCGACTTTTATCCATTGATCTTGCTAGTTTATCTCGGCCCTTGCTTAGCGACCGCCGACGGGCGCTGGGTACTTTGTAGAGCTCGACTGTCTTTAGTTGACGTAGCGTTACGCGTAGACTGAACCAACGCTCGGGAGACGGGACCATCTCTGCGGCGAGCGCAAGACTTCCCCCTCGCTCCCCTGACGTTCTAATTTGCTAGGATCCATCACCGCCTTAACGAAGAAACTGTACTGTATTTTTATCGGAGAAGAAAGTATGTCAGTATTTTTCCCTGTCATGTCAAGAGCAGCGTGAATAAAATGTATCAGTCGTTAAAATGTAATTGAAAGGAATTATTTTGATATGAACAACCTTACCGTTCGGCAGGTCAGGGTAGAAAATTAACATCCTCTCTCTTTGCCTTATTTGAAAATTTCAAAAGATATTGGAACTGGAAGAGTTATTGAACTTAAAGCAATAATCTGTTTGAACTAGTGCTTCCAAAGTCAACCTGATGAACTTCACTCAGCCATTTGAACATAACATTAGGCTCTAGGGCAGGAAAGGGAGATACGAGTGTTTTCCTCTGCCATATCCTTGGCATATTCGCCAGGCCAACCTAGAGACTGGACCCAACAAGTGCTTGCCAGTTTAATGTCAACTCTCGAATATAATAGGGACTAACCCCCCACCCCTCCTATTCAAACAGTGTATAAAATAAATGGGTTGATTATATATGTCAACGGCAGAAAACTGCGAATTAATTACTAAAATAGTACGACCAGTTCAAAGCCTCAATTTTACCCCTTTCCAACTATATTTGTATGCAAATTAAGCAAAGAAAATTCCCAAATTGCAGTTTAGCAATGCCTCTAATTCAGAGCAAATATGCATGTCCAACGATACCTATTGGAAGACCGCTGATTCCCCATATTTGTTTGGGCAATTTCTCAGCCAATATTCAAGTCAGATGATTGACGAGTAGACAAATTATCATATACATATAGAGTTTACTTCCAAGCCAACTGACCTAAGTACCATCTGATCCACACTCAATGCAACCTACGAACAACATTTTGCACCTCACAAAACACATTACAAAAGTATGGCAGAGTATAGTTTGGCAGAGTGCCAGACCGAAAGGTTAGGTAGCAAACCACCAAAAATGTAAACACACATACCTTCTCTGGAGTGCGGTTCCAGACAGTGACAGAGTGGCCGGAGTTGAGGAGGTTCTTGACGATGCCGGAGCCCATAATGCCGAGTCCAAGGAAGCCGAACTTCAGCTGCGAAGGCAAAATGTTCTTTTCTTTCAGCGTCTGTGTCACGCTCTCCACGTCCAGCGGTGGCGTCGTCTGCACACAAGATCAAAGTTATCATGAATTAACACCACCAAAAATTTCGCATAATGTTTCAACCAGCATGTTTCCTTTTTAGGTATAAAATTAAAGAAAAGAAAGAACTTAAAGAAAGCTTCAAATAAGGTATTTTCCAGGAGGTTTTCCCACAGCATTTAGTATTGAAACTCTATGTTTGACCATGTGAAACTGGAAACTGCTAGTCTGAAATTTACCTCTTAATTCCTCTAATCAGCATTCAAAGAGCCTACCTGTCAAACTGTCCACCACAAAATCCCCAACCCAAATCCAAACTCTCCTGTGGTTGAGTCAATTACTTGCTTTTTGAACCAGACATGAATTGGATCATGCTCCAATATTTTTCAGGATCATGCCTACTTTTTCCTAGCATTAGCACTAATTTTTAAGCAATGTGGACTCAGAATGCCTTCCTCTGAGGTTGTTTTTTCAGTTCCTAGTTAAGAGATTTGAAGTAGGCAAGCGTTCATCACACATGATAAAGAACCAGTTCATGTGCGGAAATGTTGGGAAAGCAAACAGCACCTTGCATTTCAAACTCATTTCGGGGAGGGTCATTCAAACGTGTGTTCCTTTTCAATCTTCCACCACTCGAGTTCCTTGGTTGATGTAAACACATCAAGCACCCTTGCCCAATGCTCTTAGGACTTCTAAGTGGAACAGGCACTTTGTTTCATCCCAAGAAAGACACATAAGCAGCTCTCTGCACTAGTTCTCGTGAAACCACCGAAGTTAAGCAACACTGCACTGGATCAGGTATTGAATGGGTGACCATCGTACAAATGGCCAGCTCTGATTGATTGATTTGTGGTGTTTAACGACACACTGTTTTGACAACAGACCCTGCGGCACTGGTCCAATGGCGTCGGTTAATGATGATGAGGATGATGTTGCACCTAATATAGCCTAGAAGAGAGGAGGGGAAACTCGGTGCCAGCACATAGCCTACTCCTATCAAAGAACACCAAAGGGACCACCGGCTTAACGTCCCTTCCGAAGGACGGTACAACGCGAACAACAGGGTTCCTCCACAAACCCATGCTGTCGAGAGGTTGATAAGCAAGGCGAATGAAGTTGCTGTACTAACTTTCATCCCTCCAACCTCTCTCCCGAACAGAACTGGTCATGTGTATATGATGGTCACCCATCCAATAACTAACTAAGCGCAGTGTTGTTCAACTTCGGTGATCTGACGAGAACCGGTGTTTCCAACACGCCAAACCGTTCGGTATGGCCAGCTCTGCTCAGGAGAGGCTAGAAAGATAACTTGGAATGTAGGAAGAATTCTGTTGTCCCAGTTGTACCGTCCTTTGTAGGTGACACACGGCCAGTGGTCCTTTCTGTGTGCTTGGAAAGAAAAAGTCCGTGTGCCGGCACCGGGTTTCCCCACTTCCCTTCTTGGCTAGATTATGTACATTGTGATCCTCACCCACTTATTTGCCGACGCCCGTAGACCAGAAGTCAAACCAGTACGTCGTTAAACACAACAAATAAACCGACCTCTCAGTCCTTGAGCTGGAAATACAGCATTCTATATGTGTACGCGTTAGATCTAACTCATGTTTGAATAACACCACAGTGGATAATACGGGGCTTGCTTGCTGTACACGAGTCCTCCTGGGTATATTTGAAGCACAAGGGGTTCTTCTCATCAGTAACCTCCTATGATTGCAGCTTACATAGCAAAGGAGTCACAAACTTCACACATCAAAGGTGTGGCTCTGACAGAGATGGAATAAATTTAGTATACAACGGAAGTCGTGTTGAAGTGGTTAAATCATCGCCAAAAGTACGGAGAGGGGGGGGGGGGCGTTTGTTTGTAGTGTTTAATTAAGCTTTGGATAGCTACATTCAAATGAAACAACCACATTAATGTGAAAAATACTTGCTTGATTCTTCCGTTAAACCAGTGCCCCTTTCACTTCCGTCTGGGCTTGCAAAATGAATCATTTCAAAACTACCTAATCAATCTCGAGTTACCAATATATTACACCATTAGGTTAGATGAAGGATTTTAATGTCGTCGTAGAAATTCTAGCCAAACCTGAGATCTTCTTGGGATTGCGATCCAGCAATCATCCATGGTTCATGAACAAAAACCGGTCGAGGGGATTTGAAAGACACGCCACGTGTCCAACAAAGTTGATCCTTATTGAGATTTAGGGACTCTCGACTGCAAGTCAATTACTGTTCGGTTCCGGGAACAGCCTGGCTACCACTCGTCACGCAAAGCGCACGTGCCGGCAAGATCAGCCTTCCCAAACCCCCACTAAGTTGTTACAACGATAAAATCTTGTCATATAAAGTTACATAAAGCCAAGACTAAACCCAGGTCATTGAGAAATGAATGTCAGTCTCCAAGAAATACGTCAGCCCACTAAAATTCTAAGCGCTTGTCACGGCAATTCAATCAATTAGGCATTGCACCTTCAGAAGAGAATACGAAGCACAAAAAAGCGGCTTCCACGAAACACCGCCAGTACGTCGAATGGGTTCGAAACAGACAACCATTGGAAATAATATTTCAGCCACTTCGATCCATGTGTTCGATTTGTTTGTGGCGATGTTTTTTTTAATTATTGACTTCATCAGGTATTGGCAAGGTCCCAGGTGTTCAGTGGTATGTTTAAAAAATTTGCGGTCGGTATCAAAAAACAACGGCGTGTGACAAATAACACGTTAGCAGACCAATGAGCTGCAAGTAACAGACCTATAATAAGACCGGCGTAAAGCTCATGAAACTCGCCCCATTTCACCTGATACCGATAAGAAAATTATATTTCTTTAAAACATTATCGTCAGAACGATCTCTGCATGCATCAAGTAACAGAAGCGACTGCCAGAGCCCAACAGCAATCATCTGCATTGGTATTATAACAAGGAATGGATCTCATGCGTGTCAATGATTATGTATAAAAAGTATACTCGGGTCTACGTCGGGGGCATTAGGTATGCCAGCACTGATAGCTAAGTCACAAACAAACAAGCCGAAACAGATAAGTTACGTCTAACTGATCATGATGCTAAATTTATATTTACTGAAAAAGCAACCAAATTGATTGCAATGCACTTAAATTACACGCTAGATTGTAAATAAATCCGTAAATAAGAATCGCCTATGTGAGAGGGGGGAGGGGGCGATTCTCGCTTGTGGTTGCGATTAGCTGCAATCTGTGAATCAATTCAAGCGGAGGAACAGAGAAAAGAGAGTAGAGACCACGCGTGTTTGTGCGCGCGTGAGATTTCCCAGACACTGCCGACTCGGCGGAGTCTGCATTATTTGTTCAAATCGATTCCTGCCTTTAGTTCCAAACAGGGATGTGGACACCCTGAACATTTAAAAGATATTCCAATTGATAACCAACTAAAAACACAGAATACAGAAAAACATTGGCAGTTCAATGGTAGACTAACTTTTTTAGACACAGAGATACTGAAAATATAACACCGAGATCCTTAATGGACTGTCATTTGTCACAACAGAACATTTTTAAAATGTCCAGAAAGTTCCATAGCATTTTATTTTCATGCACTTTTGATTTTAATTATTCTTCTAATCAATAATTGAATGCCAAAATAAAGTGGTATTTCTAAAATCCACAGGTGCTGTATCTTCAATGTATGGAGCAGTGGCTGTGGTTCCAAAATTCATTGGTGAAATTGGAGTTAGATATGGTTTGCACAGTTTGCAAAGCAGAGTAGGTTGCACCTTGATTGAAAAAAAAAACTAGACCAACTTCAACAAATGCTACGGGCTTTTAAAAAGTGTAATAATTTTTCCCACCCTTAAAATCACCAGCAAGTTAAGATATACGAAAAGCAACCGGAGTATAGTTTAGGCTCGTTGAGGCATGAAAGATTTCTGCACGTTTCACGTCTTGGTATGTTAGGGTCTAAAAATGCAAGTTTAACTTTATTTTAACTTAACAACGTTAGGTAAGTACCACACCTAATCAAGGTACTTTACATCCTGCCACAAAATTCTCCCTGGCATTATGAGTACTCTCTCTACAGTGACAAAGGCAAGTGTCAAACAAGAATCTCAAGAGTAAGCAAAGACATCGATTTATTTAACTTCCGGTAAGTTCTGCGGTCCCCATTCTCTTCTTTGACAAAAAAGCATGGAAAACACTTAAACAGGGAGCGGTCGCTTTCAATGGCTGTAAAATACACACTTTATCGCAATACCACCCTGTAACGTTCCAGCCACTTTGTGCGGTTAGTAACCTGTCCCACCACTGGGGCAGGTAGATAGGTAGGTAGACGATCCGGAAGGGCTGCTACCCTGAGGAGAGTCAGTCGACTTCGATCCTTCAAATTTATCACCGGTCCACGAGAAATGTATCTCTTTTAATGAATCAGTGTTTTCGTCCATTTTTTGGCTACGTTATTTATTCTGATAAGCGAAACCTTACAACCCAGATCTAGTGCAGGAATATCAATCAGCACTTCAATAATAAAATGTAACCCCGTAAGCAATAGCAGTACACTGTAATAATAATTGCTAGAGATGTTGAAATCAACAGAACGCTAGAATTGTTGAAAAGTACCGATTTAGGACTGAGTAGCATTGCTCTACCAGACATATAACTCAAAAAGTCATAATCTACATTCTACACGATTATAATTTGATCCAACACTTTTTGTGTACCACCGCCAAATGGCAGCTCTAAGCATTTCTTCTTTATCGCGACGTCAACAATACAGCAATTTACTAATGTGATAAAAATGCCATCAGAAACCTTTTTAAATCCACCAGGGCTGATAAAAGCTATTGCCATCACAAAATCAGCGAAATTGTAACTTATTTGGCACGGGAAAGTGTCGATAGATCTCGTGACTCTTTGGTATAACAATTCTAACAATTGATTCCTTATTTCCCTGACTTCCGAGTGCATCCACCAAATCAGCACCGCTTATCATTGTGAAAAGCAGTGCGATTGATATAATAGATATATGCGTGTTAAGTTGCACTGTTTTGAAATGGTACCGGGCATGAATGGACAATGATGAATCCAACCCAGCCTTTTAAAGGAGGAACCCAGGATCTGCATGCAGCCTACTCCAGTTAAAAAACCTACAAGAGCCAAAAACCGAGGTTCAAATCTTAAGCGACACAATTTCTCCACAAATTCGTACGCAAGCTTCACGCCAATCAATCTCCAACCCAAATGTATTGTACCATGAGTACGGTGGTCACCCAACCAATAAGTGACCCAGACCAATATTGCTTCATATAGAGGACCCAACAAGCAAATTGTTCAGCAATGCAGCTACTAAAAGCGACCAAGCCGTACTTTTTTTGGCAAGGCCAAGGCGCGTCTTAGCGTTTCAATCCGCAGCTATATGAAATCTATCACTAGAACGCGTCGAAGAGCAGGGCAAAAAAGAACACAAAAACAACAAACATTTGTCTGATAATTTTGCTACTATCCCTCGGACAAAAAAATTTGCCGGCTTCAATTCCTTTCATCAGCCTTGAGCGGACGCATCGTTTCGTGCGGACGCATATTGCCAGCAGGCACACAAGTCGACTCACCGGTCGCACTACGTTGCCCGGACGATCGATTAAGGTGGAACCTGCGCCCTTCCGAGGGCTGTGATTGGACGAGAGCTGCGAGTCACTGAGCATCGTAATCGGCTTGTCCTCAACGTGTCGGCGCTTGCTCGGCGACGACGAACTGCCGCTACTTTCCGACAACGAGCGCTTGGACACCTTGGCGGCCTCCTGCAAGACACATAACCACACTTACGATTAGGCATACCAACTTAGGACCAGAATAACTAGATGCGGATTGATCCTTAACGATGTCAACAATGGCATTCAATTTCACAATAGCATAGAAATAATCCTAGAAATGTATGCCATGCCTACTTTCCTATATTAGATAGATTGGTTAGCTGAAGACAATAAGCCCAGTAAAACTAGCAACAGGCTTTCCAGGAACTGGTATGCAAATTGTGACGTTACTTTAAGACTGCTTAGACCTAAGGGCCCTGCGGAAGAAGGGCCACAAAAATAGACATGCACATTAGATCAAGAAAATAATTGGTTGCCTCCACTTTCAAGGTCATAGTACAAAGTATCTAACAGTCACTTAAATACATGGATTTCATCCCGAGCATTGCCACCAACATGAACTGGAGAGCAAGCAGGAAAACCTCTGACATGGGACCCATTCATCAGCCCACTCTTTACTAAGATACTGTGTCTTGACCCACGTATCATTGGCTCCTTTGACTCCTTATTCTCTCCATGGAGATGTGAGATTAACTAAGTACAAGCTATGGGGCCTCAGCTTCTAGGGCTGAATTACTATTGCACAAGCCTTTTCTAGTAACTGTTGGTGGAAGCACACTGCATCTGGCAGGGTCCCTCACACAGATATATCAAAATACAGACCGAAAAAACTAAGTATTATGGAAAACTATGTCCAAAAACGTGTTTTTTTTTTTTTAAATAAATTCTTCTGGCATCAAAGACAAAAAGGAAAACCCATGCACCTAACATTGAAACATACCTTCTTCTTTGGCTCTTTCTTTGCTTCCTTCTTAGTTTCCTTTTTAGGCTCTTTCTTTTTCTCGGGCTTCTCCGGTTGGGATTCTCTCAACTTGTTGAATGTTTCATCTGGGTCACCTGAGTCGTTGAAAACCTGTGAAACCAGAAACCATGGTCAGCATTTACGATCATCTTTCAGCACCTCTTCGCTGCGAATCTTCAGATGGTCAGTGACAAACAAAAACACATTTACTGCAATAAATGAAGATATTGAAACTAGCAACACTAATGTTGCTCTTTGGTTCAAAAGGTCTCTTTAGATAGAATTCCCATCTTCTTTTCAACAAATCACAATTTAGAAATCCCCTGAAAAAACTAACACCAACAAGTACCTAAATAAGCCGACGGCCAATTCATACCCTTCAAGGAAGACTTTTAATAATTAATAATTACTTAAGAAGGGATTCTTAGGTATGTTAAGCAAGAGGCAAGCACCACACCAAACGCACCTGTCCGTTGCCTTTGAGATACTCTCTTATGGCTTCCAATGCATCTTTGAACGTTGCAGACTTGTTGGACGCTTCTAGCTGTTCCTTAAATTCGAGGTAGGGCTTGATTTGCGTCTCCTCGATCCATCCACTGTAAAGTCCAACAGTTAGCCCATCACAAGCGGCTGATAGCAAAAATGTAGGCAACACAAAAGCAAGCAACAAAAATACTCACTAGTTGTTGGTCCCAAAGAAGAAAATGCAGTGGAGAGCGGACTTCTTTTCCTTGGGCTTTTTCAATTCCTTGGGTGGAAAAGAAACCTGGAGACAGAAATACATAACCTCAACCAAAAGTGCCAGACAGATGCAAGTGTCGACTACAGACTGAAATTGGTTTTCGAAGCTGCGGAAAATTTTGGAGGGAACATCTCACATGCATATAACGATAAGAACCTATCGGCCACAAATTCGAAGCAATGCGACACAAAGGACCTGTATTGAGCTGCCGAACACAGGCTTCGGTGAAAGAATTGCTGGCATCTGATTTTATTACAACCCAAACGTAACAGAACCCCAAATATTTGGTGCCTGTTTTAATATTAATATGTAAAAGAGGGGAGGGGGGTTCAATTCGCTTGAAATAGTCTTTTGTCACTATTATTTGGGATAAATATGATGGAAAGAAGATAGTTAGGTTATGTGCGGACACAATGCCAAGAGGTTAGCTCGGGGGTGGGGTGGCTTTGGCATGAGCCGCCATCAACAACAACAAACAAACGACATACCCGGCCTGGCCACGGCGAGAATCCCTTCATCTTTGCCCTGAAACAATAAAATAACGTAAATAAAAATAAATCGCTCGCTACTTATTACGCCTTGCACTTAATTTTGCTGATGTCAAAATGTGTTTTAGATAAGGACTGTCGGAAAGTTTGTTCTCACCAGACGAGATCACCGAGTTTTAAATCTGCCATGTCTATCTGCGTCAAAGGGCTGGATTCAACTGAAGGGAAGTGAAGTAGCGGTCGCTCGCGACATCAACAATGGCGGACAGCGTCTCCTGCCAACGGCTTCTGAGGAGCTACAAACGGTTGCTAAAACTTGAGTACATCATGATTTGTGCCCATGTCTTACGCTCAAATAATCAACTTAAAATGTTTAAATTATCTTTCAAATTTAAAAAAGTAAAGAAAACTATTAAATTTCCATTAAAATAGGAAAAAAATGTTAAATTTGTTGGCGGTAAAATACAACTGCATGATAAACTCGGGCGGCACTGCGTATAAAGGTTCAGTGTGAATCTAGTTCTTAAACCAGCGCACCCTGACCACTGTACCAACATTCCACAAATAACCCTAAATTTAGTTACCTTTAAAAGCCAATTTATGATATTTTTTTTTATTTTCTTTTGCATTCATTTTCTTTTTTATATACAGTGTGAGTCTAAATTAGAATTGGGATGTAAAATCAATGCGGTAATGTAATACTTATAACAAAATTAAGTTCTTGTCGATCTAAATAAATAAAAAATGTAGATAGTTGCGTCGTTTGACAAACATTCTTCAGCAATTGTTTCTGTTGTCAAAATTATAGTTTGCTGATCCTCACCTCCCCCCCCCCCCCCCACCACTCCCACAAAAAATACAATACAATAAAATTAAATCCTCAACAGGTCATAAACAAATATAACTTTTGGTACATATTCTTTTTTGAGAGAATAAATGATTTGCAGGTTAGCGAATTTTGCCGGTTAATCTCAGAGGGTCAAGATATGGCAGAGATCTGTAAGGTAGTTATTACTTAGAGGAGAGTATTCTTTCCCACCAAGCGCTACCTAGAGTTTGCATTCGATTGGTCAAGTCATTAGGTCAAGCAATACACGATTAAACTTAAATTTTTGTATTTACATAGTTATTACAGGTGCTGGTAAAAACCATGGCCAGATCACGGACCCAGATTTACTCTCATCTCTCAGGCTAAAACCATATCTGACAGGTCGCCGAAACAGACAAGACTACTATGCCTACTGTAACTGGCACGTAATTCAAACAAACAAAAATAGCATTGGATATGAATAAAATAGAGTCAAGCCCCCAACAACACACCTTGTCATAGTTGCCCGGCTCTTCACAAAGTAACATATGTTGATGAGCGAGGTGATTAACTTACCTGGTTTAGAAGGAATGAGGAGAAACTCGCTGGCGCCTAAAGAACGGTTTGGCGTTTTGGAATTACCGGTTCTCATGAGATCATCGAAGTTAAGCAAAACTGCGCTGGGTCAGGTATTGGATGGGTGACCATCATACACATGACCAGTTCTGTTCGGGAGAGAGGTTGGAGGGATGAAAGTTAAGCAACACTGCGCTGAGTCAGGTATTGGATGGGTGACCATCATACATATGACCAGTTCTGTTCGGGAGAGAGGTTGGAGGAATGAAAGTTAAGCAACACTGCGCTGAGTCAGGTATTGGATGGGTGACCGTCATACACATGACCAGTTCTGTTCGGGAGAGAGGTTGGAGGAATGAAAGTTAAGCAACACTGCGCTGGGTCAGGTATTGGATGGGTGACCGTCATACACATGACCAGTTCTGTTCGGGAGAGAGGTTGGAGGAATGAAAGTTAAGCAACACTGCGCTGAGTCAGGTATTGGATAGGTGACCGTCATACACATGACCAGTTCTGTTCGGGAGAGAGGTTGGAGGGATGAAAGTTAAGCAACACTGCGCTGGGTCAGGTATTGGATGGGTGACCGTCATACACATGACCAGTTCTGTGCGGGAGAGAGGTTGGAGGCATAAAAGTTAGTCCAGCAACTTCATCCGCTTTGCTTATCAACCTCTCGACAGCATGGATTTGTGGAGGAATCCTGATGTTCGAGTTGTACCGTCCTCCGAAAAGAACGTTAAGCCGTTAAGACAAGTGCCAAATGGTCAGATGTCAAAACAGTGCGTCGTTAAACTCCAATTATCTATCAATCAAACCCGGTGCCGTCACATAGGTTCTCCTATCGGAGAACACCAAGTTGACGCCGGCGTGACTTCCCTTTCAATGGTTGGTACAAACTCTGAGGTGCAACCTAAGGTACCTACACAACTCCAATAGGTAACTTCCACATATCCATGCGCTGTCAAAAAGTTGGTGTAGGCGGACGTAGTTTTTGTAAACCAAACTTCGTTCCTCCAGCCTCTCTCCGGAACAGAAAGTGTTCTCACCTGCAATCATACCTGACCAGCACAGTGTTGCTTCACTTTGCTGATATCACGAGAATCGGGGAATCCACCCAGAGGTTAATTTGTAACGAAAAATGTGGGTACGCTTTCAATTGAATTCAGGTGCTATTCTAGATCGTGTGTTTTCTTGTGTGTGGGGGGGGGGGGGGGGGGGGAGCGTGCCAACAAGCGAACAACATTGAAACAATTTCTATACTAACGCTATGCTTTGTCGGCGCTGCCTGACAAAGGGTAGCGTTGCCTGAGCTTAGCTAAGCTAAGCCTTGCTATCGCTTTGCGTTGTCATAATTACGAGCTATGTGTATTTGGCATTTATTTTTCAGAATGATGAGATTCTGTGAACCTACGTTCTGCTGATTTCCAAATAAAATGTTCACCAACAAGTAACAATAACTTGTGTTTCTCGAATTTAAATGTAGAGTAGACCGAACTTTTCCCGGAATGAGTGATCGACGTACACTATTGCAAGAAAAGGTGGGTACGCGGCGCGTACGTGAACATACGCTCAAAATAACCACTTATTCCACCACGCCAAAGAGTTCGGTGATCACCCAACCAATTCCTGACCCAGATGATTTCACGTGAACCGAAAATTACAGCAAATTAATCGTTCGGTGGACCCCATCTCCATTTTCCAGCTTGCGTTTCTATTACCAAGGGCAACAAAATATGCAAAAATTTGACCGCTAAAATCTCTCCAATCACTCCCTATCACACGTGACCCATGTCTGACATCTCATGGACTAGATTTGCGATGTGCGATTTGCGATGTTGGTAGCATCAATGTTTACAACTCAGCAAATTTTTAAAATACATCTCGTGTTTCCACAAACTAACCAATTACTGTTCTTTTTCCATGACTTCGTTCTTCCTAATCAACCGAGTTTAATGCCCAACAAGAACTGTCAAGCTATGTCAAACGTAGACGCTAATGGCTAGACAATTGGTTGGAAGAATAATCTTGAGCAGAATATAAATAAAAAAATACGTCTGTTTTCACGAAGATGGAGGCGGAGGCAGCCAATCAATCTTGCTTACTCCTGAAAAAGCAGTCGGTCTAGTGCCATTTTAACACCAGTTTTGACAATTAGCGTGAAAACAGTGTCTTAGAATCGAAATTAACATTGAACTATTAGGATGAAATCTTATTTAAATTGCAAGCGCTTGCAATGCGCGGGGTATTTTATTATTATAGTGTTGATAATAATAAAAAAAAAAAAATTGAACTATTTAACATCAATTACAGGAAACATTTCCAGCCAATTGACTTCCCCCTGAGACAAAGACCGGGCTCCGAAAAATGGGAATCTGCAGATTTATGTAGCCCCAACATTTTTCAAAATAGAGCCTAAATAAGTTCAATTTGGGACAAAAAAGTTCTCACCTAAATTTCTTGAAAAACTGGGTTATAATTTCATATGTTTGCAAACAACGCGCAGACTAGCTCCAACTCTATGAGATAACTTTGATTCAAATGTGCCAGTGCCCCGTCGAACCCTCTGACGGAGTTCAGGGAAGTTCCACTCTCTTATGGTGCAAGCCAGCGTACATTGCTGCAATAGAAGCTGCATCGGTGCTTTAGTGTTTGATAGTGTTGAGGAGAACTAGCAAATAGTTAAACTATAGTTATAATTAGCGTGCTTAGTGCCTGTAGTCTTTTCTTTTTCCATCTTATGGTTCAGTGGACTTCATTACTGATTGTTTTCTTGTGACAATGTGCAATTTTTGTCTTTGTATTGCATTTATGATTCTTTGAATTTTTTGAGTCCTTATTTACAAAAGGTTTGAAGTTCTTCAAAAGTTCTAAAGGTATAATTGCCACAACAATTGGTTAGCAGGTCACAGTTAAAACTATACGATACTAAAAGTTGAAATTTCTAAGAAATGCATCTAAATTAATTTAGATAGTGGCAAGGTTTTAGTTTTTCTCGTAATTTCACAAGCAAGCAAACCAGCAAGTGAAGGATGGAAACGGAGCTTAGATACAAACACATGGAAATACATGCCTTGCACTGAATAGTTAATTGCTAACAAAAATATATTAAATTTAGTTGAGGGTTTTTTCTTTGAAGGTCCTATCTTGCATCCTAGTTACTTTTTTGTTGTAGAGTTGGGAGTATTTAAGTAGGACTTAACTACACCCAACGCCGCCATTTTCTGCATATCTGATCTGCTGTTGAGACTGCGGTCAGAGCGAAGGGTTTTGTAGACGCCGAATTTCATAGTTTTGTCATTATTAATTTTGTCAAAGCTTGAAGCATTAAGCGAAGATGACTAGTCAGGATATAGAAACGCAAAACATTGAAAAGCTGTATAAGAACTTTGAAGCGTTGGCCGATGCGAAAGATAAGATATCAGAGGTGAGACACGCGATTTATTGTAACCTAACACGCCCGTACATATTTTCTGTATTTTTGCTCTTGAAGATAAATCATGCCACATTTTCCCCCAATTTCATCAAGCTTAGAACATAATTCACGCAACAGATACCAGACCTATTGAAGCCTATCAACACTCATCAAAATCACTCATAGCTAGCTTACCTTATTACATCTCCCCACAATTCGTTTCACCAGCAAAGCCTAGCATATATGAGCGATCTTGCAATAAAGAACAATGTTTTTTTTTTAATTTGTAGCATGAAGTGGAGTATCTGGAGATATTGTCAGCGGTGAAAGGTTCGTCCAAAGAGAAGCGCCTGGCGTCGCAGTTCATAGCGCGATTCTTTAAGCATTTTCCGACGCTGAGTGAGCAGGCTATGGATGCACAGTTGGATCTTTGTGAGGATGAAGATGTTGCCATAAGAAAGCAAGCAATCAAGGACTTACCTTCACTGTGCCGAGACAGCAAGGAGAACACGCACAAGATTGCTGACATTCTTTCTCAGTTGCTTATGGTGGGTACCTGCACAATTTATTGTGAGGAAAGATCCCTACCGATTTCAGACCGATTTTTTCGACACGTTTCCTGGCCGCACCGTTCAAATTATTATTCTAGAAATCGAGTATGTTATAGTTAAAGAATTAAACTTGTGAACAATGGGCTTTTTTTTGCAGCCTTCTTTTCTTCAGCAGGCTGATTTAAGTGTATGCCAGTGCTAGCTGGGATCCTCACTATAAATTCTTAATAGACCTAGTGGGAAAAGTGCAAAGACAAGCAGACAGGAAAAAGCTAAACAAGTTTAAAAGGGAGCAAAGCCCCACTGATATGATAGAGGAGCTGAAGTGGGACACCTTGAAAAAACGCAGGAATCTTGCTAGACTTGTCGAAATGTTCCACTTAGTCACAGGGGAGGAGGCATACAGAGATATGCTAAAATAGTACACAAACAATTCTTCTGCCAGAGCCCTGAGTAAATACAAAACAGAAAGAAAAGACTAGAACACAAACGTGGGGAGATACTCTTTCGTTGCCTTGTTGCATTTTACAAGGAATATAAATAAAAAATGTGAAATATAATAAAAGATCCCAATTTTGCAATTTGCTTATTTTACTAAATTGAATACCAATTTGTCTAAAACAATTTCCTAGATTTAGGAGTAATGAGAGCTCAAAATATAATGTTTATTTTACTTCCACGTTAAGTCGAGGTACTAATAATATTAATATTATTTTTGTTCAGTATTCAGTAGAGTATTTTATTCAGTTTATTCCGTTAATCGGTTATTCATGAGTCATATGATGTACAAAATAACGTACAACATTCGGCAATAGAACAAAAAGGTGATGAGTTTGTGATTTAAAACAATGTCTCCTTGCAAGATCCTGACCAACGTTGCATTGCTTTAGGCTGACAGCCCCGGTGAACTTGGTGTGGTACACCTGTCCCTGGTAGCGTTGCTTCGAAGCGACCCCCGCGGCGCCCTCTCTGGGCTCTTCACGCAAGTTCGAACTGGCGACGACGGAGTTCGTGGACGATGCATCGCATTTATCTCAGCCAAGGTTCGGATGCTGGGTCGGGAAGCCATCGGCAAGGAAGCAGAAGACTTTCTTGTAGCTGAGGTCAAGAAAGTGCTGCAGGTAAGCATCAGCACCAAACATAAATCAAAACTTGGCTTTGGGTCATTCCATGTGTAATCACTCACCTCAAACTTTGACCGACCCAGATTTTGATGAAAATTGGTATACTTGTTAAGTTTGTTGACTTAGGGGCTATTTTTTAATTTTTTTTTTTTTGGTCCAACCGTTCGGATATTACAAGGGGGGGAAGTTGGGGTCATTTTGCCCCCCGCGCGTGTAGTGACCACCCTTTCTACGCAATATCTAGGGTTCTATGGGAGCTACAGAGCTGGGAAAAAAATCATCTGAAAGGTAATTTCATACCCTACCTGAATATGGAAACAAAAATGACGATATGTTAATACGAATTTAATTGTGATTTTACACATCTGCATTTTCCAAAATGACCATATCGCTGATGAGTCATTTTTGATTTGCCTGATTTTTTTTCTATATGTACAGAACATACATATGATCATGTGTTCCAAAAATCAAGATGGGTGTTCTACTACTTTCCAAGAAAAAAAAATGTTTTCTGCAAATTCATTCATGGGTCATTCCATGTGTAATCACTCACTTTTAATTAAATTTCACTTTGACCGACCCAGATTTTGATGAAAATTGGTATACTTGTTAAGTTTGTTGACTTAGGGGCTATTTTTTTTTTTTTTTTTTTTTGGTCCAACCGTTCGGATATTACAAGGGGGGGAAGTTGGGGTCATTTTGCCCCCCGGGCGTGTAGTGACCACCCTTTCTACGCAATATCTAGGGTTCTATGGGAGCTACAGAGCTGGGAAAAAAATCATCTGAAAGGTAATTTCATACCCTACCTGAATATGGAAACAAAAATGACGATATGTTAATACGAATTTAATTGTGATTTTACACATCTGCATTTTCCAAAATGACCATATCGCTGATGAGTCATTTTTGATTTGCCTGATTTTTTTTCTATATATACAGAACATACATATGATCATGTGTTCCAAAAATCAAGATGGGTGTTTTACCACTTTCCAAGAAAAAAAATTTTTTCTATAAAAAAGTGCCTTTTTGCCAGTAGAACAGCATTTTGATCACAATTATTGTGATCAGAGCACTGGCATATATTTTATATTAAAGTTGATTTTTGTTTGCACAGTTGCATGTTCTTGAAATGTTATTCTCTACAATACAAATCGATTGTTTGCCATATTCCTGTAAATCATGGATCAAGTTGAAACAGTTCATAGAAGTCAAAAGTTTGTTCATTTCTTGTCTGGACTTGCATCTACAAGAATCTTAAAATGGTATTCCCTAGAATACAACTATAGATTGTTTGTCATGCTCCTGAATCATGGATCAAGTTGTAACAGGTTACAAGTAAAAAGTTTGGTAATTTCTTGTCTGGACTAAAGCAATCAGTCTCTGGCCTCATGTTGATGAGGATAGAAGCTAATTTGCTCTCAAGCACCTTTTATTTAGAGATTCATAATGTGCTCAATTGGACTGTTCTTTGAAGAAGAATGTGGACCCATCGAAGATCTAGCGATTAAAAGCATTGAAAGTTTCAATAGTGACCAGCAGTTATCATTAGCTCTGCGTACTAAGTGTGATAATGTGAAGACCGTGTGTCATTTACATGAAAAGAAATTCCTTCGTCTGTATAGCTGTCACCACAAGTTATGCTGCGATCCGTTTCAGGCTCACTGTGGAATAGTGAAAGTTAATGGGTTAAGAGAAATTAATGCAGCATCCAGGACGAAATACTTGGAGATTGCCGACCTCATCCCTGGAAAGAAATTATGCTCAACTTGCCGTAAGCTGCTCTCGCTCAGGCTGAAGGAACTAACAACCGTTTCTGTTCTAACGCCAACTAAATCCACTGAACTTGACCTACCTTTCGTGGACATACCCTGTGAAGCAGATGCCGTGAATCAGTCTTTAGCTGCATTTGGTGTGTCACCTATTAATACCACCAAACTAAAGGGTAAATCTATGTTTTATTCGAAAAGAAAGTTCAGCGAAATAACACAAGGTGTAAAGAAGAGATTGGAACTAGTATCTCCCAGTAATGAAGAAATCAGCAAAGAAGATTTGACATCTTCAGAGGAGTGCAAGGACAGCATCCGTGATGGGTCAGAGATAATAGCACAACTGAAAGAAAAGTTTAAGACGAGTACCAGAAGCGAGAAAATAACAATTTTATCTGTGCTTCCAAAAAGTTGGAGCATTAAGAGAATAATGCAAGAGTTCAATGCATCTAACCATTTGGTACGTAAAACCAAACAACTAGTAAAGGCCCAAGGGATACTGCCATCTGCAAATCAAAAAGCAGGAAAAACTCTTTCCCCTGATTGCATTCAACTGATTGAAGAGTTTTATGAAAATGATGATGTAAGCCGTGTCATGCCGGGTAAAAAAGATTTTGTCTCGGTTAAAGTGGGTGACAATCGAGTTCACCGCCAGAAGAGACTAGTGTTAAGCAACTTAAGTGAAGTGTATCGCAGCTTCAAAGATAAATATCCTGACATCAAGGTTGGATTCTCGAAGTTTGCAGAGCTCAGACCCAAACATTGTGTTCTGGCAGGAGCAGCTGGGACACATTCTGTCTGTGTCTGTACGATACACCAAAACGTTAAGTTGATGGCTTTGGGAGCAAAGCTGCCTTTGCTTTCAGACGGTACCATCAAATCATACCAACACTGCCTTGCCAGCCTCATGTGCAACCCCCCGCTTCTCAACTGCTTTGTAGGAAAGTGTGGCAATTGTCCGGGAACCGATGAACTTCGTGAATGGCTAGAAATCTCATTCAGTGAAAATTTCATAGACTCTGTGACTTATAAACAGTGGCTGTCAACAGACAGATGTACCCTAGAGACAATTACGAAACCTACAGATGAGTTTGTTGACTGTTTTATTGAAAAATGCATTTTATTAAGAAATCATGATTTTATTGCACGGCAGCAAGCGGCATTCATGCAGGAGAAGAAAGCCAACCTTAAACCAGGGGAAGTTTTAGTAGTGGGCGACTTCGCTGAGAATTATTCTTTTGTGCTCCAGGATGCTGCACAAGGTTACCATTGGAATAACAGCCAATGCACCCTTCACCCATTTGTGTGTTACTTTAAGCCTGAAGATCGAGACATACAACATTTAAGTTACGTTGTCATTTCTGACTCGCTAACTCATGACACCGTTACTGTGCACACTTTCCAAAAGCACCTGATAAGACACCTGAAACAAAACATTTCGGATGTATCCCATTTAATTTACTTTTCTGATGGAGCGGCAGCCCAATATAAGAATAAGAAGAATTTTTCCAACTTGTGCCATCATGAAGTTGACTTCGAACTAACTGCTGAGTGGCATTTTTTTGCCACATCCCACGGTAAAGGACCATGCGATGGAGTTGGTGGGACTGTAAAACGAAATGCAGCACGGGCAAGTTTACAGAAACCATATGCCGACCAAATAATGACGCCGATAGACTTTTACCGGTGGGCAACAGAAAATGTGTGGACTGTAAATTTTGTGTTTGTAGCCAATGAAGAGATTACAGCAAATGGCATCAAACTTAAAGAACGATTCAAAGAATTAAAAACTATCGTAGGCACAAGAAGCTTTCATGCGTTCTACCCAAAATCGCTAACTTCCTTACATGTGAAACACTTTTCTCTTTCTGAAGAAATCAACATTGTGAAGATTGTTGAGAAAAATGAAGAAGGAGAAGAAGAAGAAGAAGAAGAAGAGGAGGAAGCAACAGCAGCAGAAATACCCGAGTTTGAGTTCAAAGACGTGGGCAGTTTCATCACTGTAGCATACAACGAAGACTGGTGGCTAGCGTGTGTTCTTGAAAAATCATCACAGTCTCTTGAACTTCAAGTCAACTTTCTACACCCTCATGGACCAGCTCCATCATATTTTTATCCCAGTGTACAAGACAAACTAATTGTAGCTTTTGCTGATGTTTTAACACTGGCCGACCCCAACACGGCAACTGGTCGAACATACTTTTTGTCGGCTACAGACACCAACAGGGCAACAGCAGGGCTTATAAAATATGTACCTCAATAAGGTAAACTACATCTCTCTTAAGATATGCAAATTTGTACTTCATAGTAGCTATGATTGTAAGTAATGATCATTTTCTTGAATGTTGTCTTAAATTCAGTTCATATTAATTTATATTATGAATGAATTTGCAGAAAACATTTTTTTTTCTTGGAAAGTAGTAGAACACCCATCTTGATTTTTGGAACACATGATCATATGTATGTTCTGTACATATAGAAAAAAAATCAGGCAAATCAAAAATGACTCATCAGCGATATGGTCATTTTGGAAAATGCAGATGTGTAAAATCACAATTAAATTCGTATTAACATATCGTCATTTTTGTTTCCATATTCAGGTAGGGTATGAAATTACCTTTCAGATGATTTTTTTCCCAGCTCTGTAGCTCCCATAGAACCCTAGATATTGCGTAGAAAGGGTGGTCACTACACGCGCGGGGGGCAAAATGACCCCAACTTCCCCCCCTTGTAATATCCGAACGGTTGGACCAAAAAAAAAAAAATTAAAAAATAGCCCCTAAGTCAACAAACTTAACAAGTATACCAATTTTCATCAAAATCTGGGTCGGTCAAAGTTTGAGGTGAGTGATTACACATGGAATGACCCTCATAATATAAATTAATATGAACTGAATTTAAGACAACATTCAAGAAAATGATCATTACTTACAATCATAGCTACTATGAAGTACAAATTTGCATATCTTAAGAGAGATGTAGTTTACCTTATTGAGGTACATATTTTATAAGCCCTGCTGTTGCCCTGTTGGTGTCTGTAGCCGACAAAAAGTATGTTCGACCAGTTGCCGTGTTGGGGTCGGCCAGTGTTAAAACATCAGCAAAAGCTACAATTAGTTTGTCTTGTACACTGGGATAAAAATATGATGGAGCTGGTCCATGAGGGTGTAGAAAGTTGACTTGAAGTTCAAGAGACTGTGATGATTTTTCAAGAACACACGCTAGCCACCAGTCTTCGTTGTATGCTACAGTGATGAAACTGCCCACGTCTTTGAACTCAAACTCGGGTATTTCTGCTGCTGTTGCTTCCTCCTCTTCTTCTTCTTCTTCTTCTTCTCCTTCTTCATTTTTCTCAACAATCTTCACAATGTTGATTTCTTCAGAAAGAGAAAAGTGTTTCACATGTAAGGAAGTTAGCGATTTTGGGTAGAACGCATGAAAGCTTCTTGTGCCTACGATAGTTTTTAATTCTTTGAATCGTTCTTTAAGTTTGATGCCATTTGCTGTAATCTCTTCATTGGCTACAAACACAAAATTTACAGTCCACACATTTTCTGTTGCCCACCGGTAAAAGTCTATCGGCGTCATTATTTGGTCGGCATATGGTTTCTGTAAACTTGCCCGTGCTGCATTTCGTTTTACAGTCCCACCAACTCCATCGCATGGTCCTTTACCGTGGGATGTGGCAAAAAAATGCCACTCAGCAGTTAGTTCGAAGTCAACTTCATGATGGCACAAGTTGGAAAAATTCTTCTTATTCTTATATTGGGCTGCCGCTCCATCAGAAAAGTAAATTAAATGGGATACATCCGAAATGTTTTGTTTCAGGTGTCTTATCAGGTGCTTTTGGAAAGTGTGCACAGTAACGGTGTCATGAGTTAGCGAGTCAGAAATGACAACGTAACTTAAATGTTGTATGTCTCGATCTTCAGGCTTAAAGTAACACACAAATGGGTGAAGGGTGCATTGGCTGTTATTCCAATGGTAACCTTGTGCAGCATCCTGGAGCACAAAAGAATAATTCTCAGCGAAGTCGCCCACTACTAAAACTTCCCCTGGTTTAAGGTTGGCTTTCTTCTCCTGCATGAATGCCGCTTGCTGCCGTGCAATAAAATCATGATTTCTTAATAAAATGCATTTTTCAATAAAACAGTCAACAAACTCATCTGTAGGTTTCGTAATTGTCTCTAGGGTACATCTGTCTGTTGACAGCCACTGTTTATAAGTCACAGAGTCTATGAAATTTTCACTGAATGAGATTTCTAGCCATTCACGAAGTTCATCGGTTCCCGGACAATTGCCACACTTTCCTACAAAGCAGTTGAGAAGCGGGGGGTTGCACATGAGGCTGGCAAGGCAGTGTTGGTATGATTTGATGGTACCGTCTGAAAGCAAAGGCAGCTTTGCTCCCAAAGCCATCAACTTAACGTTTTGGTGTATCGTACAGACACAGACAGAATGTGTCCCAGCTGCTCCTGCCAGAACACAATGTTTGGGTCTGAGCTCTGCAAACTTCGAGAATCCAACCTTGATGTCAGGATATTTATCTTTGAAGCTGCGATACACTTCACTTAAGTTGCTTAACACTAGTCTCTTCTGGCGGTGAACTCGATTGTCACCCACTTTAACCGAGACAAAATCTTTTTTACCCGGCATGACACGGCTTACATCATCATTTTCATAAAACTCTTCAATCAGTTGAATGCAATCAGGGGAAAGAGTTTTTCCTGCTTTTTGATTTGCAGATGGCAGTATCCCTTGGGCCTTTACTAGTTGTTTGGTTTTACGTACCAAATGGTTAGATGCATTGAACTCTTGCATTATTCTCTTAATGCTCCAACTTTTTGGAAGCACAGATAAAATTGTTATTTTCTCGCTTCTGGTACTCGTCTTAAACTTTTCTTTCAGTTGTGCTATTATCTCTGACCCATCACGGATGCTGTCCTTGCACTCCTCTGAAGATGTCAAATCTTCTTTGCTGATTTCTTCATTACTGGGAGATACTAGTTCCAATCTCTTCTTTACACCTTGTGTTATTTCGCTGAACTTTCTTTTCGAATAAAACATAGATTTACCCTTTAGTTTGGTGGTATTAATAGGTGACACACCAAATGCAGCTAAAGACTGATTCACGGCATCTGCTTCACAGGGTATGTCCACGAAAGGTAGGTCAAGTTCAGTGGATTTAGTTGGCGTTAGAACAGAAACGGTTGTTAGTTCCTTCAGCCTGAGCGAGAGCAGCTTACGGCAAGTTGAGCATAATTTCTTTCCAGGGATGAGGTCGGCAATCTCCAAGTATTTCGTCCTGGATGCTGCATTAATTTCTCTTAACCCATTAACTTTCACTATTCCACAGTGAGCCTGAAACGGATCGCAGCATAACTTGTGGTGACAGCTATACAGACGAAGGAATTTCTTTTCATGTAAATGACACACGGTCTTCACATTATCACACTTAGTACGCAGAGCTAATGATAACTGCTGGTCACTATTGAAACTTTCAATGCTTTTAATCGCTAGATCTTCGATGGGTCCACATTCTTCTTCAAAGAACAGTCCAATTGAGCACATTATGAATCTCTAAATAAAAGGTGCTTGAGAGCAAATTAGCTTCTATCCTCATCAACATGAGGCCAGAGACTGATTGCTTTAGTCCAGACAAGAAATTACCAAACTTTTTACTTGTAACCTGTTACAACTTGATCCATGATTCAGGAGCATGACAAACAATCTATAGTTGTATTCTAGGGAATACCATTTTAAGATTCTTGTAGATGCAAGTCCAGACAAGAAATGAACAAACTTTTGACTTCTATGAACTGTTTCAACTTGATCCATGATTTACAGGAATATGGCAAACAATCGATTTGTATTGTAGAGAATAACATTTCAAGAACATGCAACTGTGCAAACAAAAATCAACTTTAATATAAAATATATGCCAGTGCTCTGATCACAATAATTGTGATCAAAATGCTGTTCTACTGGCAAAAAGGCACTTTTTTATAGAAAAAATTTTTTTTCTTGGAAAGTGGTAAAACACCCATCTTGATTTTTGGAACACATGATCATATGTATGTTCTGTATATATAGAAAAAAAATCAGGCAAATCAAAAATGACTCATCAGCGATATGGTCATTTTGGAAAATGCAGATGTGTAAAATCACAATTAAATTCGTATTAACATATCGTCATTTTTGTTTCCATATTCAGGTAGGGTATGAAATTACCTTTCAGATGATTTTTTTCCCAGCTCTGTAGCTCCCATAGAACCCTAGATATTGCGTAGAAAGGGTGGTCACTACACGCCCGGGGGGCAAAATGACCCCAACTTCCCCCCCTTGTAATATCCGAACGGTTGGACCAAAAAAAAAAAAAAAAAAAAATAGCCCCTAAGTCAACAAACTTAACAAGTATACCAATTTTCATCAAAATCTGGGTCGGTCAAAGTGAAATTTAATTAAAAGTGAGTGATTACACATGGAATGACCCCTTTGGCTTTGGAATTGGAGATAGCACACAATACCGTACGGTTTCGTAGTGGCTAGCATCTTTGTTTAAAACCAGCAGGTCAGTTGGCAGGTGGCAAATGATGTCAGGGTAGAGCTAATTGTTGGAAGTGTCCTTTCCCACAAGAAAATGTCTCGAAAGGCATTTATTATTTCCAGTCCCAATGGATTATTTTACAATAATATTAAATAAGCCCATTAACACATTCACATTAGGTAAATACAATAATAAATAGATCATAGCACAATAGGATACCAACAGTTACAGTGATTTAAATTAGGAATACATCATTCTTCAATATCTAGCTTAAATATCTAGCTTAAAACCTAAAATACATTGTCGTTCATAAATCAAATTTACGCACACTGTAGAAACATTTCTCTGCAAATCATTTCTTTATATCGTTTTTAAATTTGGTATTCATTTAATTTTTTAATTCTTAAGGATGAGAGAGGTATGTTTTCACCCCTGCATACAATTTTTGTTGTGCACAAACATAATACGGTTCAAAATGAACATGTTATAAATCTATATAATGTACTCCACCCAAGGGTTAAAACTTGCTCGTAGTAATATTCTTATTTATTTATTTTTATTTGATTTTTCATATGCATTAAATTACAACCTGAATGTTTTCGAGCCCACAATGCCAAGAGAAAAGCCATATTCAGCCCCCTTCTGTACTGAAGATACATTTTATATAGCCAGTGTATTGCCTACAATACATTTCCATACCAAATTAAGAATTTTGGAACGCATAGTATACAAGTTCAGCAGTTTTGACATTGCTTATGCAGTTAAATATTTTTTTATAAATAGCATCCGACTGGAACTTTGTATTTCAGATTATTGATATGGGAAGTCTTTTTTTAAGATTTTTTCAACCATAGTTCTAAGTTATTTTGTTTTATTATCAATTAATTATAATGTTAGTGCTGTTAAAGTCTATCACTGGGCATTAACGTCAATCCAGATCAAAGTCTATCGCTATACATGAGTTGAGAAGGAGGTTTTCGCTGCCACACCTCATTTTCAGTCTGGGACTCTCGTGTTTATGTTTGTGGTGTCTTCTGCATACTGAACTTGTCTCTGAAGGTTGTTTGTTTGCAAAATAAACAATAATGGCAAGAGCACTGATCCTTGCAGAGTAACCTGGTGTTCTTTTTAATAATATGTCCTTAAAATTACACCGAACAGTTCGACGTGCTGGAAACACCGGTTTTTGTTAGATCACCGAAGTTAAGCAACACTGCGCTGAGTCAGGTATTGGATGGGTGACCATCATACACATGACCAGTTCTGTTCGGGAGAGAGGTTGGAGGGATGAAAGTTAAGCAACACTGCGCTGAGTCACGTATTGGATGGGTGACTATCATACACATGATCAGTTCTGTTCGGGAGAGAGGTTGGAGGGATGAAAGTTAGTACAGCAACTTCATTCGCCTTGCTTATCAACCTCTCGACATCATGGATTTGTGTAGGAATCCTGCTGTTCGCGTTGTACCGTCCTTCGGAAGGGACGTTAAGCCGGTGGTCCCCTTGGTGCTCTTTGATAGGAGTAGGCTATGTGCTGGCACCGAGTTTCCCCTCCTACCTTCTAGGCCAGGTTTGGTTCATCATCATCCTCATCGTCATCGTCCACTCATTCACCGACGCCATTAGACCAGTGCCAGATGTCAAAACAGTGCGGCGTCAAAACCGCAAATAAATAATCCTAACAATTATGAGCCTAAATATTTAACCCCAAACTTCTCTGGACTGCTCTGATATGTTAAAACTTGCTAACGTAGCTACAATCAACCCGGGCCCAGATTCACAAATCTTTGCTTTGTTTGCCAGGAACCTGTAACAAGCGACGAGCTGACACAGCTGATGGAGCTACTGCGGTGGACGCGATTGTCGACCTCGGTGGCTGGACAACAGGCGTTGGTGGACATCTGCGTGGTACAAGCCGGCATCGGAGAAGCGTTCGACACGGACCCCGAGGCCGAGAGCGCCGACAAGCTGATCCAGTGCTGTCGACACGCGTTGCCATTCTTTTCGGTGAGACACTGGCGGTTCCCTTTTTGCTCGATTTAGACTCGTTCAGGTGTGAGCTTGCTCTCTTCATCAGTAGAGCAGTTTGAATGGTGGGGTGCGTCTTGGAATAATGGGTCTCAGCGTTAACTGACCAAAGCCGAAGAATCGCATCCAGAAACTTCTTGTACTTGTAACTGTCCTGCTGCTTTGAGCAGCTACCCACTGGGGTAGGTAGGTAGACGATCTGGAAGGGCTGCGACGCTGAGGAGAGTCAGTTGACTTCGGTCCTAAGATATCACCGGTTCGCCGGAACTACATTTTAATAAATCATTGTTTCCAATCCTAACTCTTCGCTTCGTTTTTACTTTGATCAGGAAAACCTTACACACTTGATCGAAAGTTATTTAAATCGCACCGTCAGGTCTTGTGTGACAATTCACTTGGATTGTCATGTACAACACTGGTGAACTCAGCCATTATTCTGTGAGGAATTGAGTAACTGTATGCTGAGGTTGAAGTTCAGCCAACAGCATCTCTCAACAGCAACAGCACCTAAACTCTGGAATTCTGACTCGAAGGATCAAAATGGCATTTAGTAACTAACTCGGGTTCAGGCAAGATATGGTCTTTGCTTATAGGAAACAGAAATAACTATTTTTAGATGGAGGGAGAAGCCAAAATAGAACCGTACCCCAAAGTATAACACAGTTATTGACAACAATGCCAACATGAGAAAACCACCTTAAAAATAAAATTGAATAAAAAAGAACAATTTTACTTTTTGAAGACAAAATTGGTGATTTCACTTCTATCGAAAATAATTATTTGTTGTAGTGCTCATCTTAGATTTAGGTTTAGATTTAGATATGAGGTGAAAATGTTATATGGCCTTTTTTTCCACCGCTGCTGTGTTCTGCCAGGTTTGATTTTTGGTCCTAAAATGGTCATTTGGACATCAGGCATTTGTTGGCCCTATCTACACGATGCGCCTTACTCTGCCGGTGCTAATTCTATGCCTGTCCACAGTCTCAGGTGGACAGCGCTCGTCTCGTGCGCTACCTGGTGACGGAGGTGCTTCCCAAGCTGCCGGCGCTACCAGACTCGGAGCAGCGGCTTGCCCTGCTCAAGGTGTTTGCCGAGCTCACCACGTACTGTGCCAAGATGGACGATGCCGCCGCCGTTGTCGACTCGCTGCTCCAGAGGGTCATCGTGAGTGCTGAGTTGTATTTGGGTGAAACGAGGATGTGCACGCTGTTATCGTCTTTGGAGGCTTTTAACTGCAGTATGTATGGATAGAGAAAAGTGTCAAAGGTTCTTTCTATGGTGCTGGATCTGTAAGAAAATAATTACTAGCCTGTATTATGAGGGATATGTATAGTTTATGGAGTAAAACGTCTAGGTTATTTATTCGGTCTTGTTAAATTGGGAATGGAATCAGTAACTGGGCCGTACACTCCAAATTTTCTAGTACCATATCAGTAAAGCAAGGATTTGCTTACTTAATAAGTCGATGCATGTGATTTAGCCAGAACACTTTCCAGCCTTGTAGCCTTGTAGGTCACAACCGCAGTCTAAACGGCTGCAAACCTACACATAGAATTTTACCTGGTGTTTCTGTTTACTGTCCGCCATCTACGTGAATATTCTTGTCAGTAAAATGGCCGTGTTTCTTACCCTTGAAGAAGTTACTAGTACATGTTACGAAACGTCGGGAATTTAGTAGCCCTTTACTTAGCATTCAAAACCCATTTCAAATAGTTTTTCTTAAAACTAGTGCTAAGGATTAATCAAGTAGACATGAGTCTAAAAACCATCATACCTATACTTATTTTTTCCGGTGACAGGAGTGGATCCCCGTGCCGGAGGAGGGCCAGGACGAGGGTGGCCGACTGGAGTACTCGCAGATTGAGTGCCTGCTGTACGGATACCACCGTCTGCTCCGTCAGTGCCCCGAGACCCTCGCGAAGGATGCCGAAATACTCAAGGACGTCCGGTTTCGTCTGCAGTTCCTCGCCCGTGGCGTGCAGGTGGGTCTCGTGCTGCCATGGATTTAGACTCGGTGACATCAGTGTGCCGGTTTTTCAGTGACACATCGAGTAAATAACTGACAGTTAACAAACGGAAAACATCTTCTGATTGGCTGTTGCCGAGCAAATAAGAAACTAGCGGACTGGTAGATTCTTAACGAACCACTGAAATACAGGGCTAAGGCAAGGGAATAGTGTTGCTGAATAAAGCTTCAATTCATATTTTATACAATTTTATAAAATGTTCGAGGTAAATTTAAGATTATCAACGGTCTTGTTATGAATTATACTAAGATTAGTTCTATTAGGGTCAATAATACAAGGCTTTTCAGTGGTTGCATTAGCAAGCCCATTTAAAATGTTTGCTAAAATGTATAACAACTAAGACTCAGCGTGGCTAACATTTGTGCCGTGGATCCTCTAGGCGTACATCAAGGAGCTGCGACTGGCGCTGCAAGGAAAGACCGGCGACGAGCTCAAGTCGGACGAGAACAAGCTGCGTGCGGTGGCTTTCCGCACCACCTCCAACATCAACGCTCTCATCAAGGATCTGTTCCACACTCCGCCCATCTTCAAAGCTTCCGTGGCTCCCTCGTGGAGACCGACCTCTCTGGCATCCGCCCACAAGACAGCTGTGAGTAGTGAAACTACCCTTCAATTCCTACGCTTCGTTTCTAGACCTTTCAACAGCTTGTTGAGTTATAACTTCCTCCTTCTCTTGCACGGAGTGGATTAATTCCTGGCTTGTCTTGTGGCTGTGTTTGAAATCCACAATCGCAACAAATATTTGCAAAAATTAATCTTTTGGACCTGATTCTATTCTAACTTGCAGGGTTGGTTCCAATATCCAGCTGATCACACTATCATTTGTGTCAGTTAGCTGTTAGCACTGAACAAGCCAAATAGTGGTGTTTTTCGTCAATTCAGCAATGTTTTCGGCCACTTCATCAATTAATTTTGTCACATCAACGGCCATTGTAGCACGCTTTGTCTATTAGCTGGTGGTTGGGTGTGGTGTCAAAAAGTTAGCTTGGTTTGGTATGTTTGGGAAAATATAAAGAGAAAATAGAGCAGAGCTGACCTGCAGGCTTCAAGGATATGCAGCTGTGGCTTGCAAAGTTTCACATTACTTGCTCTCGCCTTTACTGATTGAGGGTTAACTAATGTCGTTCACTAACGAACTGATAGACCAACGAACTACTGCCTGCGCCGGGGAAGGTTTGAAACGAGCTCGGTGTCATAACGCTCTCCATCGGGCTTGTAACTGCGTGAAAACGTGATCACTGGCTGTCGACGCATTTGTTTCCAATTGCTCTGTCGAAATTCTCCGCAGTAAAAGTGCTCGAGGTGTGAACCGGAAGCAAGTAATACTGCTGATTAAACTCGCAGTTTTCCCCCGGTGCATTTGTACTGGGGCAACCGATCGAATACACCATGAGAAGGTCTGTCAGCAACGTCCTCATGCTCATCTTGCCTCCCTTTGCCAGTCTTCCGATTCGGTGGGCGTTACCGAGGTCGGCGCCGGCAAGCGACACGCACCGATTACGTTTGGAGCCGACGGCGTTGCTGCGAAGACGGCGAGACCTCGTCCGGAAGTCAACAAGTCGAATCGCGAGCTGTACGCACCGCCGGGCGGAAAGTTCTCCCAGCGCGTTTCGAGCTACGGTAAGGATAGAGGGTCGTTTCCTTATTAGCATAACAGCTGTAAAACCGTTGAGTGTAGCTGTTATAGGTAGAGTTTCAACGTCAATGTTACAGTCTCTGCGTGAAAGATGGCCGCCAAATGACTACCTTACCGAAAAAATGCAGAATACCGGTACATCACATTAAGTGGAGCCACTGTCGTATGAATTTTAATTTCGATATTTCTCCTTGGTGAACTTGCTTTTGAGACTTTTCATGCTTAAAAAATCTCCATCAATGTTTACCTCAACGATTAATGTACACATAACGATATTCAAAAGCGAGTAACCTACAAGATGTATCGAAATTATATTTCATACGACAGTGGCTCCACTTAACGTGACGTTCCGGTACTCTGCATTTTTGTCGGTAAGGTAGTCATTCTTCACGCAGAGACTGTAACATTGACGTTGTTTCTTTACCTATAACCTACACTTAACGCTACAACCCTTTGCAGAGAGGAATGAAAGATTTTACTTGGAGTCTGTCTAAAGAGTAACTAAACACATCTTAGTAAAAACTCATTCTCTATCGCAAGCTTGGAGCATGCATTGCTGGCTGCATAGACCAACCAAAACATACTGACTCGTGCAAAATGAGGCTGAAAAAAAAGCCATTTCTTGCGAATACCTATTTTGTACATGGGTTGTTTGTATATTGCCTGTCTGGGAACCAGGCGACACCCCTACCACTTTGGCCCCTTGTTTTATGATAAGTTACAGTTTAAAAATAGAGGCGTTTTTGTGTAAAAAGTTCCTGTAAAGTGCACTTGACTTGTGTCCGCTTTAGTTTTGACCCTGTTTGTTTGTCCGTGTGCAGACACACAGCCTGGTCGTGGGGGCGGCAGCCGAGGACGGGGACGTGGAAACCGTGGCTGGGGACGGGGCTTTCGTGGCCGCAGGAACTTCTAGGCCGTCCGAGCTTGGAAAGACTCGCTGATAGTCGAAGCCCGTCGCACGATTTCCGTGTTGCGTTATCGCACCAATTTTCTTTAAACGGACGAAGATGTCTGCAGGTTACACCTTCAAGCTTTTCGGCGGCTGAATATTGTGAAACGTGATGCGTTTGAAGGGACACTTCTGTGAGGACGTGAGACCAACGGGATATCTGTCGGTAGTTCTTGCCATTCAATACTATTTAACTTTAATTGACTAGGTCAGTGCAAGGCTGCACCTTCAGAAGAAACGTTTACTCTGGCTGCTTCACGGTGGGACTGAGAAGAATGTAGAAATGTGTGATTTTTGTTACTTATCAACTTTGTATAGAATGCCTTATGCTTGAAAGAGGGGCGACAACAATCCAATCCTTCATCTCAACAAAACATTGGTACCGACAATTCTAGCTGTGTGCTGACCTTTTAAGTTGGCTTCCTTGGCTTGCAGAATTTCAGTCGGCTATTGAACCAGAAATGAAGTTTTAGTTAATATCGCAGATTGACTTAAAATACCAACAGGCAACATCTTATTTTCTTAGTGGACAGGTTGTAAAAGCTCATTTCACTTCGGTTTTAAGCAACGGCTGCCACTCAACGAGGTAGACCTTCGTTAATTTTTATTTAGAAAATTGAAATATTTTGGAGTACATATCGGTCGAACAGTGAAAGGGAACTAAGATATTGCAGTGGACATAACCAGAAGAAATGAAGCTTCCATATGAAATGGACCAAATGCAAGATTTGTCGTGGTTTGATGCAAATCAATCTCTCTCTAGTTGATATTGCTGCAAGGTCCATGAAATGTGATGCCATCAAACTGGTTCACTGTACATCAATCCATTTTAACTTTATCGAGAACCCTGAAGCTGAAGTCATTTCCACTTTTGTCTTGCAAGAAGTAGAATATGGTGTTTAATGCCTGTTCTCGCAACTATGGATACTTGAAAGGATTATGCATCTAAGCCGGTGGAAACTAAAGTACAATTCAGCGTGATTTTGTAGTGTGGAAGACTTTGATCGACCTAAGAAGAAACGAACCTCAATTGGCAATATGGAGAAAGTACATTATTATGCAATGAAAATCGCCAAGATTTACACAAAATAAAATTTTTATTTTAGCCCTCGACAGTTGTGCTAAATGCAACAAACAGAAAACGTAGCCAATGCAATCCAGTGTCTGTTACAATAAAGCAATGGAGCCAAAATAGGAAGCCTACATATGAGCTGGACACAATGGTTACTGCTTTGGGCATAGGACCTAGAAAAAAGAAACATTTCAAGCTAAAGAGGGTTTTGATTGGAACCTCAAAAGAAAATACACTTGTGCAGTTTGATGTTAATGGTTAGGACGTCGCAATGTTAACCAAATGAACTCGGATGTTGAATTGAGAAGAATGTCCCACTTCCCGCCAGCCAGCGATCCTTTTCTCCAGCTGGCCCGAATCGCCTCCACTCGTTCGTTGTCATCTTCTGGTACTACTGACGGCGACATGGTAACACCTCGGACCAAGACGAGATTCCCTTCTCTTTACGTGACGGTGCATGTACGTGGTGTAGAATCATCTTCGGTCTTTCAACATGACCGCAAAGCCAAATATTACACCGAGGGGATTTTATTAAAATCCTGTAGGCATCCATTAGATTTTAATTTAAAAGACAACTGATGACGTAAAAATTTCTTAATTTATTTGCACCTTGCAGCAGTTTTTTGTATTGTACTTGCAGTGTCTCGTAATAAGTTAAGGGAGGCTCGTTAGTTGGTCCGAAAATGTTAACTGGTTTGTTTCTCGATAGCGATGCCGAATGCTTCTTCGTTCTGGGGTAGCGCCGCCGAATCGCCTTGAGCGTCGATACTAAATCATTTTGGTTACAGGTTTGCTGGTCCCTAGAGACATACTGCACCACTGCCATCATGACAGATGGCACTGATTAACAGATGGAATACGTGGAGTGATCACGTTTATAACTGCTTTTATTCTTTTTTATTACATATAACATATTTAGATTTGAGATCAGCGTGGCGAAGGAACTTCATAGAGAGACATCTGTCGGAGCAGCTTCGATAACTAATTAATGCTTTTGTCTTAGTAGCATTGCCAACAAAATCTGACTGGGGCTTTTGCAGTGGCAATGGGTTAGTTAAACAGCGTGTTGGTAGTAAGTAAAATTCGACTGCCCTGGCTGGCTCCTTTCTTCCCTTCGACATCTTATTTTAGGCAGGCATCTTTTGTTTGTGTTGTGTCACTTTGTCTACCAATAAAATCACTTCAGAATAAAAATGTTTTTTTTTTTGTTTTTTTTTAATTTGAGTGAATCCCTCACGTATCCTAGACCTCGGACCGGAATGAAAATGCTCTGGCCAGTTCTGACATTCTTAAAATAGCAGAGCGAACTCTTTGTTGAAACGATGGGAGAACTACTTGTTAAGACTAAAAACCCATCACAAAAGAGCATTAACCAAAAAACCCCACAAGTATCATTCTGGTATCATCCTTGCAGCCATTTTTTTTTTACACTGACCCTCCTTTTCTCCTACCACCCTTTACCATAATTGATTTTTATCTTTGTCCCAGCAGTGTGGCTAGTGTGAATGTAAAGAGGGTGCCCAGTCACTGCGACGCCAATTATCTTCTCCGGCAAGTTGCACTATTTTTTGTCCTTCATCACAACGATCTTAAAGTAAAAGAGGTCATATGGCAAGGAGATTTTTGTGTGCAGAAGGTATACTGGAGTGTCAAAATGATCTATGGGTTGGGTGGATATGTATACAACAGATGCAAAATAGTAAGTGTTTATTTGATTAGCTAGTTATTACCAAGTAAGTAAAGGAGAGGGGAGATAGCTCCTCCTTGCTTCAGATAAGTATATCCCCTGGCCCCCTTGCATGATGGGCCTTGACATTTGCTGCCACGATGCATTTCTTTGTTAATAAACGTAGGCCATTTATTATTCATGCAATAAATTACAATTAAAGTTAATCCTTGATCTTTGCATTTCCTGACCTTGTTGGTGAAATTTTGTACCATTTTCAGGAGTATTGGTAAAGACCAATGACTTATCTTCAGCCAACAAAGTGTATCACTAATACCCCTTTAACCCCACTGCCATTTGAGAGTTTCAGTGCCGCAAGCACCATCGTCGCTTTGTCATGGCATAGCATCGACAATAGCGCACATGAGCCTGTCTCTAGCGCTGGCATCACAAGCAGCTGCCTCACCAGCGCCACCCGTGACAGTATCCTGGGCCAGGGCTGATGGGTCGGCATCCGGAGCCCGTACTGGTTCGGGCAACGCTGCCAGAGCACTATGTACTGTCTCCATCGCGCGTTCAAGATGACGCTGGAAGCGCTGCGCTGTCTCGTGACGTTGCCGCATTTGCAGTTCCAGCATGACTCGTAACGTTTCGCGAGCCTGAAAGCACGACAATGTATTGAATCATTGACAAGTGGTGCATACCAGCTACTAACTGTAAACTCCTTGTACCTTTTTTCCTTCAATTACCATGAAATGATCACTGAATGATCTGAGAATATTGAACTAGATAACTCAAAATATTTTTCGTAACCTTTCAAATTTTCCAATGGGTCTCCAGAGTCTTAGAGTTTAGTGATTGAATTGTGCCCAGGCGCTAACAAAAAAGGTGAGATGGATCATAACTCATAAGGTACCTGATGTGGCCGGAATTCGTTTAGGAGATGATGAACGTGGATAAACAGAAGACTGAGATCTTCGACCTTCTCGGCGCGTCTGGGAGAGTCAGGACATTGCACGAGCAGGTCCAGGAGGTCAAGAAAGTTTACAAGTAGCGAGTGGTTCAACTTCCGAAGCTCTTTCCGCCTGAAATCAATTTGTCAATCAGAAAAAGTTGCTATGCGATGGTACTGGTGGGTGGGTTAGCAGTAAGTAACTGGAAGTGAAAATACAACCACCTACCTGTCACAATGTTGGTGGTATAGTCTTCGAATGCCTTGGCTTTCGAGAGGGCGAATAATTGCGTCGTCGGCTCCAAAAGCATTGCCGAACATGGAATATGTGTCGAGCGGGGGTGGTGGAGGCCGTGGGGCCCGATTGCGGCGAACATTCTCCTCCGTGTACTGGTTGATGTATTGCACTGGTGGCAACGGCAAGGAACTCACTTGTGCAGCATCAGAGTTGGCCATCGTGATGCCTTTACTCCTAAATACAGCACTGAAAGGTTATGTGCGTCCGACGTCTTCATTCACTAGGAAGCCATTTTAAAATTTTTGACACAAGCTGTTCGTTTCGTGAACTAAGCTCCTTAGGCTTCAACTGGCTTCAGCCATCACCTACTAGAGCGCACTGAACGCCGTTCTCCTTGGAGTTCGAACTCGAAGCCAGTCAGTCACACAATGGCCGTCATCCTGGCAACACGTCGCCCGTCAACCGTTTGAATCGGTATTCACTAACCGACTCTCTTACACAAAGTTCGTCGGGATCCTCCTCCGGTGCCCGACGACACGGAATCGTTTTCCCGCAACCTCTTCACGCCTAAATCCCGTGTCCATCAGACGTTTTCCTCACACCTTGTGTTGTGTTTCAACTTTCGTGTCAGCCACTCCAGCCACCGTGTGTTGTGTCCAACCAGGATTACCGGATTACCCATGACGCCGTCGTTGACAACACCGTCGAAGAGCTGAAGAAGCCCTCCACTCGCCGATCTGCGTAACACCGTTTCTCTCCCTCGCGCTGGTGAGTTCATATAGTTTGTTAATCTCATTAGTAATGTTTGTTAGGAAGCCTCTCGTTCAGAAGCCCGGTGGCCAGCGTGCCACCCCGACTATGCGGGGCGCGCGGCATCACACCCCTGACCCCTAGCTGACGGCGAGGGGTGACCGTCAACTAGGCAGCTGGACACCTTGGTGTCTCGTCGCTAGGCAGACGAGCGCGATGATGATGGTAGTGCAGCCGCGTTCAACCTCGATGCCCACTGGCTAACCAGGTCATCTGTGAACCGACAATTAGCGTCGGTCCGAGCGACCGACCTTACAACAACCAGCTCGCATCTCGCTCGGCGTTGCTCTGTACGCTCCGAGTGTTGCCGGTGCAGCAGCTAGTTGCTACCTGTCAGCAACACACCACAAACGTGTCACAAGAATCAATAGCCGAGCAACGGAGTCATTAAACGGTTGACCGCCTATCGATGGAGTTGACAGGCGAGACGATCAAAACGATAACCCCGCAAGCACACATGAGCACCCCAACGGGGAAGTCGCATGATGCTCAACGAGGCACGTTGACTTTCGAACGTCCACGAGGATGTCGGTCGGCGCGCGAATTTTGCGCGACGCCCCCAGCCTTGCTGCGTCGCGCACGTCTGGCCGAACACGGGCACGTCGCCTCCGACGTCGTCCGTGTGGCCATCCAGAGCGGGGCTAGGTCCGCGCGACCGCTGCTGGTGCTGGCCACGACCTCCGCGCGCCCGGTCGATGACTCCAGCTGGCTGCCCGCTCGTCGATAGCTGCCGCGGTCTGCAGCACGGCGGAGGGTAACACGGGGACTTCGGGCCCGCGGCCACGCCGTGGG